>CM040973.1:18549846-18560803 GCA_022985045.1 Macadamia tetraphylla
ACGGGAGAATAGAAGTAAGCAAAGTTTGAAAACATAGAAGATGATGAGATGGAGAGACAGTTCTCAAGACAAAAAAAGCAAAAAAAATCTCAATTTGTCAAAAAAATTTTTGGGGTTAGAGAGAGAGTAGAAGATGAAGAAGATCGGTGGGATTTGTTATTAGGGGAGTTTTTTTCTCAAGGAGACTCCTCTATGGATTCTTGATAGTGGTTGCTCAAGCCACATGCCCCAGATAAGGAAAGGTTTAAACAATTACATGACTTTGAAGGTGGATCTGTGAAGTTTGCCAATAACAATGATGTGAATTACGGGGAAAGGGGGTCCATAAATTTGAACCAGGGGAAAAGGGGAAATCCCTTGATGTCTTGTATGTTAAAGGGGGTCAAACAAAACTTCCCCATCAAAAAATTTATGACAAAGGCATGAAGCTTTCACTAGAAAAGGGGGGTGAGATAAGAAGATCAAGCGGGGGAAAGGTTGTAGCTATTGACAGAGAACGGGGAACTTGTACACCTTGTGAGTTAGAAAAATTTTGCATGGTCAACATAGATGAAGAGACATGGTTATGGCACAAAAGACTTGGGCATATTGGTTTCAAAAACCCCCAAATTTCTTGAAGAAGGTAGTGAGAGATGTTCTGAGTTAAAGGGGTCTCCAATTCTATATGTGCATCTTTAAAGGGGGGAAAAAAACCCCAATCTCCTACAAGTCTAAGGTACTATTCGGTTCCCCCTTGCGGGTTTATTCACATAGACCTATATGGTCCTATGAGGGGCACCTAGCACCTCGGAGAAAATACATCATGTTGTTTGTTGATGATCATTCAAGAATGATATGGGTGATGTTCTTGAAACATAAGTCGAGCCTTTAGAAAAATTTAAGATCTTTAAGAAGCAAGTTGAGAATCAGCGGGGAAGAAGATAAAGTGTTTGAGATCGATAAGGGGGTGAGTATGGGTTTGGGGTGATTTTGTAGAATACTACTGAGCATGGTATCGGAAAAAACTTCAGCTCTAAGAACACCCCAAGAGCATGGTGTTGGAAAGAGAAAAAAAAAAACGGTTCAGGATATGGCTAGAATAATGTTGGCAAAAAATGACATGGGAAAAAAATTCAAAGGAAAGGGAGTTCTAGCCCGTGCATCCATAATAGATTTTGTTGAGACCACATGAAAGGGGGCTCCTTTTAAATCTGGTTTGGAAAAAGGGGGTCAAAAAGCCCCTTTAAGGTTTTTGGGGGAAGTGTTACATAAAGAACACAACCCAAGATTTGGGTAAGTTTGATAATAGGGTTGATGAGGGTATATTTTAAAACTATTCTACTTCAAGAAAAAGGGCCCATAGATGCTATAAAAAAGACTTAAAAAAATTTAAAAAGAGTGTTGATGTCACAGTTGATGAAAAAGGATATTCCTTTAAGCTTGGGGAAAAGATTTTTAAATTTTAAGATCTTGATATGAGAATGCCCGGTTGATAGTAGACTAAGCAAAATATGAGGTTGATGTTAAAAGGGGAGGTAGATTGGAGGGGGGGAGACAAAAAGAGGGTTTATCAACGGGAAGCAGATGGGGTTAATCATTGGTGACCCCACAAAAGGGTTTTTTTACTAAAAAAGAAGACCAACACCTACTCTTTTCTTTAAAAAATTGAACCAAAACTGGTTTATGAGGCAAGCAATAATGAGAGTTGGATGAAGGCCATGAATGAAGAACTTGATCGGATAAAAAGGGCACACGGGGGGTAGTCCCTAGGCGGGTTTACAAAAATATATTGATACTAAATGGGTTTTAAACAAACTCAATAAAGATGGTCAAGTGGTGAGGGGAAAAAAACAAGACTTGTATGCAAGATTGCTCAAGTGAAAGGCATTGATTTTGAGGGGAAAAAATTTTCTCTAATGGGGGGACTTGAGGCTATCGAATGTTCTTGGCTTTTCGATTGTACAAGGGGTTCAAAACTATCGGAAAGGATGTCAAATCAATTTTCTAAATGGAAACTTGGAAGAAAAGGGGGGGTTTAAAGACCAAAGGGTTTTAGTGGGGACCCCACTCTTGTGTCCCAAATTGAAGAAGGATTGTATGGTTTTAAAAAAGCTCCAAGGGGGGGTACTCCATATTGGAAATCTTTCTTGTGCAAGTTGGGTTTCAAGAAAGGGGGTTAATTTTCTATATTAGGGGGGGAAAATAGTGACTTGTGGTGGTTGTGTATGTAGATGATATCATCTTTGGGGTCACAAAAAGAATTATCTGATTTTCCCAAAGAGGATGCAAGATGAGTTTGAGATTTTTTTGGGGGGAAATATCATTCTTCTTGGGTTTGCGGACGGGCGGAAGAAGGAAGGTATCTTCATATCTCGGTCCAAGTATGTGAGGAGATGTTTAAGAGATTCACCATGGAGGATTGCAAGCCCGGTTAGTACACCTATGATGGTGGGGGGTTTTAAATTGAGGGAAGATGACTCTTCATCGTTGACCACACCTCGTATGGTCAATGATTGGTAGCCTATTATTCATTTGCTAATGGGGAAACTTACAATTTTTGCATGGTAGCGATTCCCCGGGGGCCCCAAAAAAACACATGTGGCGGGTAAAAAATTTTGATATCTTTAAAGGGACTAGTGAGTTTGGATTATGGTATCCAAAATCAAGAACTTTATTTTTGGTTTTTTAATCTGATTAAATTTGGATGTGGATGATAGGGAAAAATATCATGGTGGTGCATTCTTTTTGGGAGGGGACTTGGTGGCATGGCAAGAAGCAAGAAAGATCTATTTTAAAACTGGAAAGAATACATTGCGTACATCTTATTGTACATAAGTGTTGTGAATGAAATAGATGTTGAAAGATCGAGTGTGGAGGTTAAGGGGATTCCACTATATTGTGATAATACTAGTGCTATCAACATCTCCAAAAACTTTGATGCATTCTAAAACAAAGCGATTGCTATCCCAAAATCATTTCTTGAGAGACAAGGTGATGGAAGGTGAATTAAGGATGAAGTTTGTTCCCAAGGGGGGGTGGTTGATATTTTCACTAAACTTTTCCCAAAAAGGTTTGAGTTTCTCGGACAAAAAGGGGGGGGGGTTCTTCCCAAGCACTAGTGACATTGGGAAAGGGACAAGTTGCTTGATGTTGCCCCCCCTATTGGACTTAGGGGGGGCCATTTGGTTTTCCTTTATTTTTTTCAAGGGGAAGAGTTGCTCCCAGACTTTAGAGTGTATTAGTGATGAGGTGGTTCAACAACTCCAAAAAGGGGGGGTTATTGTTTTAGTTGTCCTTGTTGGCAACCCCGACCATGTGGCGGTGAAGGGGTGGCGATTTAGGTGACATGGATGAAAATGTTGACATGGCGGTGTCGTGTCCGATGAGATATGAGCCCCTTAGTATGCTGGGTGGTTTAATACATCCTTACTAGGTGGTGTGGATTTCTAGGTAAAAAACGGAAAAATTGGCCTATTTTCTTTGGGGGAAAAATTTTTTTGGGGGAAAATGACATTTTGGAAGATCATTTCTTCTAAAAATATATTAAAATTTATCTAGCCCCAAAGCATATGATTTTATCGCATTCGATCCCCCATGAAGAAGTTTTACATTTATGGTAGTCGAGAGAATTTTTTGGGATTGAAGATGAATTTTTAAAGGAAGTGTTTTCCTTTGACAATAAAAAAAAAATCAATCTTTCAACGGTTGATTTCATCTGTTACGTTTTAAAAGAGAAAGATGTGTCATTAAAAAAATTTTAGGAAAATTTTTGGGCTTTTTATGATAGTCGGATGATTGAGTTTTTGGAAAGGGCATAGGCGTCGATTCTGGTTCAATGCACTTTATTTCATCTCGATGAATATCGTATGAAAAAAATTATAAGTGTTTTTTTAAAAAGGGGTTAAAAACCCAAAGGGGAAAAAAAATCGGTTGCTCTCGGGGGTTTTGGGTTTTTTTTGGAAAATTTTTTTTTAAATTTGAAGGATTTTTGTAATTTCAAGATTTTGAAGGTCGAGTTGGGGGGCTTTAAAAAAAAATATATGGGGAGGGCTTGATTGTAATAAAAGAGAGTATAGGGTTGTGAAATGGATGGTCAGTTAGACCCCGGGGCTTCATTCCCCTCTGAGTGCTCCAAAATTTGGGGGTAGAAACGGGCAATAAAAACGAAGATTTTTTTTTTTGGGCGGTTTATCAAGAACCATATCTTTGGGGAAAAAAATTTAGGATCTCTTTTATTCCCCACATGCAAAAAGTGGCATAGATGGATCTTTTTTCAAGATCTCATGAGATCTGATTTAAATCAGATCTGAAGATCTCAATCCAAAAGGGGGCGAGCAGCCTATACTTTATGAGACATAGCAGCAACCCTCCATGAAACGGGATCTAACAATAGGATGTCGAAAAAGCGTTTCGGCCCCGGGGATGCAACGTTGATCCCTCGTCATCATGACGTCATATGATCTTAGATCGGTTCATTTTACTATATGTTATAGAATTTAACGGTTCATATTATTAGATAATCTTTGATGAGATATATGGCATTTTCCCCCATTGCGTGCTTGGGCCCTTCCCCCTCCGGAAGATTGCTATTTCATTGCCCCAACTTAAAAAGGTCATATCTCCTCATTTTAACTCAAATTTGGGTGAACCAAGTTGCTACTTCTTTGTTTTCAACCCCCACACTTGGAATAAAAAAATGAGTTTTGAGTAAAGGGGAAAACTACGGTTTTGGTAAGTTTTTTTCCCCTTTGTTGGTCCTTGAATGAACATGAATACTTGATGATAAATGTTCTTAGGCCATTAAAGGAGCTAAAAAAGGTGCTTTAAGTGTTTAATAAACATTAACTCAAATCCAAGGAGGGGAAAAAAAAAAAAGGATGTGTTTGCTTTGAAGAGCAAGAAGCCAAGGAGAGAGAAGGTGTGAGCACCCCAAAAAAGTCGATACAAGTTTCATCATCCCCGAAAATGGTTTTTGAGATTCTCTAACCTTTGATTTTATATTATATGCATGTATGTATGTTAGGATTAGTTGTGGATGAATGTATATATGCTAGGTAAGTTGTGGATGAATTGTAAGCATGCTAGCTAGTTGTGGATGTTTTGCTAGGTAGAGCTTGGGGTTTAAGGGATTGATATAAGCCCAAATTTTTTTATTTTTTTTGAGTGCTTAGTGGGTGCTAAGCCCCAAAGGGGGGTGCTCCGTGTAATGGGTGCTACACATTTCCGACACTAAAGTGCCATCTCAACTGGCAAAAATTGAGTGTGGGTGCTCTTTTTTGAGTCACTAAAAATAGTATATTGAGTAAAAGCCCACTACTGGGGATGTAAGCAAATTGCCAAACCTCAAAAAAACCCTATGTTGTGGGTGCTTATTGTTTTTTTATATTGAGGTGCATGGAATGTGGAATGGGTGTCACTTGGAAGTGCCTATGGGGAAAATTTTAGTGTGTATCATATGTAACAACAGAATATCGTTTTCTTACCCCGGGCATCAGATATTTTTTAGGAATCGAAATTAGACTCACTAATTCCCCCCCTCTCATTTTGGGTTACAACAATAATTTGGGGCCCAAATTGTTCATAGAAAATGTGATCTTGATTGGGATAAAGTGAGCTGCCTTGGTCAAGCGATCCACAACTCCCCCAAAAGTGATCCATCCCCCCCGTTGCGGGGAGGCTTGTGACAAAGTCTATGGGAATCTTCTTCCATTTCCACTCTGGAATAGGTAGGGTTTTATAACCCATAGGGCTTTTTCCCCATTGACTTCTTGGCATGTGAGGCATCTAGACATATGTGTGGCCATATCATTCTTCTTTCCCTTTTCCCCCGGTAGGGCCTTTGAGGCCCCAGTACTTTTTTTTCTTGTCGGGGGGAAAGGAGTAGGGGGAGTCCTCTCTCAAAAATGTTTTCAAATCACCATCACTAGGCACACAACCTCCCCTTTTAACTTGAGAATTCCTTTTATTCAGAAAATTTTGGGGGGTTTTTCCTTCCCTGCATTTTAAAAACTTTCAACTCGCATAACACGGGGTCGGTGATCTTATCTAGGGCTAGGTTGTACCACAAAAACGATAGTGACAAAAATGATACCAACCTTTGCCTTAGCTCCTTGAAGCTCTTCTCACAACATCAGACCACTCAAAATTTTTTCCCTTTTTGTGAGTTGGGTCCTTTGTAGCAATATGGGAGAAGTTCTAGATAAACCCTGTATTCGGGCCCAAACCTAGAAAACTCTATATACCCCACTCTTAGGAGTCTCCCATTCTGGGCCCTTCGCCTTTTTGGGCAACCTCTATACCCTTTAAAAAAATGTGGCGGGGAAACCCCCGGTAAACAAAAACCATTTGTTGAACTTGGCATAGTTACTTCCCCCTCGGGCCCTTCGGAAACCTGGTAAAAAATGTTCCTCTGCACTCTTGAGTAGACCAAAATGTCATCAATGAATACTATCACAAACTTATCTAGGACATCCCCGGGAAAACCCTATTCATCAAATCCATAATGCCCCGGGGCATTAGTCCCCCAAAAAACATTCCCAAAAATTTATAATGTCCATACCTTTGGGGTTGTCCCCCCACATCACTATCCTTGATCCCCAGTGGGGGGGCCCATCTAAGGTCGATTTTGGGGGAATCCCCTTTCCCCCCAAAATTTATTAAATAAATCATTTATCCTTGGAAAAAAATCTGGTTCTTGATGGTTGTTTATTAAGCCCCCTAATCAATGCACAATCTTATACTTCCATCTTTCTTCTTAACGAACAATAAAGGGGGCTCCCCTGGAGACACACTAGGTCTAATAATCCCTTTTTGGGAAAAGGGCTTGAATTTTCATCCAATTCCTTTTTTCTGTGAGGGCCATCGGTAAAAGGGGCCCCTTTTTTAAACCCCCGTTGGGGGGGGGGTAGGTCTATAGCAAACTCGCCCCCGTTGGGGGGAAACTGTCCCAAATCATCCAGGGGAAAAAATTGAAAATTTCCCCCACATATAAACTGTCAATGGCCCAATCTTTATCTGGAAAATTTTTACGGATGCTAGGTAGCCTTGACATCCCTTAGCCGTGGCCCTTTTTCATTTGGAGTGCGGAAAAAAAAACCTTCTTGGGTTTCTTAACACCCCTTAGAATACAAACTCATCTCATCACAGGGCTGAAAAAGATAGTCTTCTCTAAAATAGCACTGGGGTCGTATGTGAACAACTAGTCCATTCCTAAATCACATCGAATTGGCTATATCCAACTCGATCAAGTGGCATTTAACTCATGTTCACCCATGGTCGGACAAGGCTCATAAACATAGTTCAAACCCACTACACTTCTTAAAAGGGGGCTCATGCCAAACATTTAGTCAATCCCTTGGGTTGAATGCAAATTCGATGACACAAATGAATGTGAGGGGTCAGTCAAATAACATGTACAAGCAATAAAGCCAATAATGTACCTATCACTGGGGGTAGCCTGGGGATCTTCGGGGGTAGAAAAACCCTTTTTGGTTTTTGGGGGTGGGAGTTGTGGTCTGGGGGGGAAAATGTCCGGGGCCTAGGTGGCATA
Organism: Macadamia tetraphylla; assembly: GCA_022985045.1. NCBI lineage: Eukaryota > Viridiplantae > Streptophyta > Magnoliopsida > Proteales > Proteaceae > Macadamia > Macadamia tetraphylla. The sequence goes on from CM040973.1 coordinate 18,557,375, forward strand.
GTTTTTGGGGTATCACCTAGCCTTTGGTGGGGGGATATCCGCCATGGGGCCCCCTGATCACAATAAAACATCTCAAGCTCGATCCCAAAGGAGATACAACATTAGATCGGGGGGGGGAAGTCTAACTAGTATCGGGTTTTAAATTTGGGGAATTGGGTTGACATAGGGCACTGGGAAAAGGGTTTTTTCCCCCCTAGAATCGATAGATCCCATTGGCCTTTTCCCTTTCCCTTTTGGGGGCCCTGAAGTTGTCTCTACGTTCTTTAATAGATTGGGCCACTTGGACCACCTCGGGATAAATTTTGGGTTTAAAACCCCAATGGTTAACCCTACCCGGGCCCCAACCCTTTCCGAACTTCTTGCTTTTCTCTATCACATCCCAGATGCTAAGAGCAAAAAGGAATAGCTCCTCGGCGTTCTTTATACTGGCATAGATGGGGGAAACCCTTTAAAACCCCAACCCCGGGGGTTATTCTCTCCTATCTCGAAGCTTTAAAAAAAATTCTCAAAGAAGGCCCTTTGAAAGCCCCAAGTGGGATTGGGGGACTAGCCCTCGAGAAAAGGGGTGGGGCACTCCACCCCAAAAAAACCCTTCATTCTTTTTTTATAGCTCCCCCCAAAATTTTTTACTCATCGTTTTAGTCCATCGGGGGAAAACCTTCTCCATTCCACCAATCCATTTTGATGGATACAATGGGTCTTAGCCCACCTTGGAAGCATGGGGCCTAAGCCATTGAAACTTCTCCATCATTTCGTTAAATCTCCATTTTTTACATGGGCCGGCTTGATTCGGTGTGGGTCTTGCACCCCCCCCCCCCTCTTGTGCCCCACCAAATGTTTGATGGATAGCCCCATCCAATAGGTATTGGAGCGGGGGGATGGAGTAGGAGGTGAGGGGGTGCATTCCCGGCCCCCTTTCCACTTGGATTCTATTATCGATCCGGCCATAAAGATTTTACCTTTCTTCAACTCCCCCTCATTTATTCATGATGGATGCCACATCTTGGGCTATTTGGGGGCGGGGGCACATTGTGGGGTCTATCCGATTCCATGTAGGGGAAGGGGGGGTGAGGTGACATGACTCCTATGGAGGAATCCGATTAGTGCACATGCATATACATAGTTGCATGTAATTGGAACCAAGCATGCATAGTGGGTCTCACACATATTCGATAGTAAAAATTTTGGGGTTTGGGCATGCATAAGTGGGGTCCACACATATTAGGACCCCATCATGAAGTACCCCAAAAAGGGCCCCCCTTAAAGTAACAAAAAAAAAATTTAGATTTGAGAAAATAAAATAATTTATTTTCCAAATTAGTCCCCAAAAAAAGGGGGACTTATCATCAAAAAAATGGTTTAATCCCCAAATATGGTGTCATTTTCGGTGGGAAAAAAAAAAAATTAAATTTTCACTTCACTAAAAATAGGCCCCAAAAAAAAGGCCCCAATGTTTCCGGGGGGGTGTTTCGGCACCAAAATGGCTATAAATAGGCTCGGTTTAGGTTTCATTACAAAACCTATTTTCCCCTTTTTGGGAAAAAGGGGTGGAACGACCAGGAGAAGTTTGCAACCCATTCCCCCCCCCTTTCCCCTCGCTATTTCTTGATCAATTAATTCATTGCCAAAAAGGGGGGTTCCTCCCCCCCTTTAAACCCAGTTTTTTATTTTCTTCCTGTGAGCTTTACATTCAGCCATTAAATCTGATTTTTCATCCTAAATCCTTAGGAATCATATTACAACGATTCCCGGGTCCCGGGAATCTCAAAATTTTCGTTGAACAAGAGGAGAAAGGGGGGCCCCCTCGTTCAACCCAATCTTGTTTTCCCTTTTGGGGGGCAAGAGCATTGGGGGAAAAATTTGAGCATCATAATGTGGACACGGAGTCTTTTGAGGGTCAATGACACATCATTCTGCCGTCAATGGTTTGATGAGGTTGGGGGGGTTTTCTTAAAACCCCCAAAAAATACTACTATCCCACATTGGTCAAGTTATTCTACTCCCCAAAAAAATATGTGAACAAAAATTTAAGAGATCGGATCACCTCCTATGTTGGGGGGGAGATCTCCTTTGACATGGGGAAGTTGACCAATACCCCGATGGTTTACATTGCGGTGATCTAGTTTTCCCCCTTTTGGACCCCCAACTTTTGAATTTCAAAGCCCCATACCTTCCCGGGAAAATAAATGACAAAAGGGAAAAGGGGGCCCAAAGGGGTGGAACCATTCGGTCAACTACTTTGCCACCCCCAAAAGGGAAATCATCATGCTTTTTTTTAAAGTCCTCCTACTTGGGACACTATGATGGGGTATTTGTTTTAAACCTCGTGACCTATTGCATGTATATGGGGGCAGTCTTTTTCCCCTTTCCTCCTTATTTGGGCCATGGTACTTGATCCGAAGGTGGATGGGCCCCAAATGGGGCTTTTTGCTATGGAAGAATACTCAACATCTTCTATCGCTTTGGGGTGGACTTGGAGGGGGGGGCATGCTTGGGTAAATAGATCACGGGCTTCAACCAAGATTCTCTGGAAGATGACCATAGATCTAAAAAGGTGACACCTATTTTTAGGAGAGGGGGTAGCCTATGGAGGTAGAGGGGGGGTGCCCCCAATGTTGGCGACAATGCCGGTGTTGGGGGGTTTTTTGGGAGTGCAAGAGGGGCCCCCCTTTTTGGGGTTTTGGGGGGGGTCCACCCCGGGTCCCTAGACTATGGGCTCTATAGTTGCTTCTACTTCCGGAGCACTAGGGGGGCGAGGCCTTATGGTCACAATGATGTTATGGCCGCCTAGACACCACCACATCTCTGATGAGGAGTATAGATGGCCACCTCAACAACATAGACATGACCTATTGTCTTATGGACAATAAAGTGGCCTCCCTAGAGGGCCCCGTCGGGGATGGTCTTCCATCTTGGTATTCGATGCCTCCTCCAGTGCAAACTGAAAATAAGCTCCCGGTCAAGGAAAAGGGGAAACCCGGGGAAAAATAGTGGCATATTTGCCCTTTGTAGTTTTAAAGGTTTTCCCTTTCTCATGTTTTATTTGAGTTTGATTTTTTAGGTCTAATTGAAATTTTACATTCTGTCATTTGCTTTAGCTGTTTAATTTCTTAGATTTAGGCTAGTTAGGATTCCCTGCTTTTAGTACTTTATTTTTCTTATGAAAAGTGTAAGTTGTGTATCCAAGTTCTCTATTATAATGAAATGGCTTTAGCACCTATACTTGTCTCCTAATTGTGTAATTTCTATTAATGTTATCTTGAGATTTTTATATAATCCTAACTTCCCCAAGTCATGGTTCGATCGAGATTGTGAGTTAAGGCAGAGCTTCGTGCTATAATACTATAGCTGTCACACCCCAATTTCAGTAGACCAAACTTATCATTAAGAATACCAGCGATGTGTGTAAGACACGTACCTATCTTACAA
>CM040973.1:18560903-18579860 GCA_022985045.1 Macadamia tetraphylla
TGCCTAACCGCCCGTGTCCGACAACCGCCCCCTGCTTCCCCCAAATTGCAACCCAACACCTTAACCCTGTTGGGAAGGGTGGTACGGGATGGTGAGAATCCTAATACGTATGCTCCTATATATAATCTGTTGCATAGTGCCTCCGTGTCCCATACCACGGGCCACCAATGCATTCGTTTCCAAGCCGACCACGGCATCTAGTCTATCAATGCATTATGCAACATGATGTCCACATTCAACATAATACATCTCATTCAATTTGCATTTGAAAAGTAAACATAGCATAAATGCATATCAATGGGTGAAATGACTAATCTATATAGCATATTCATGATGACATGACTAAGTTAGATATAGCTATATGAATGCCAAACAAATGCCTCGAACAAGGCCAAGCGTCCTCTCTCCCTTACTTGTAGCGTACAAAGTTCCCGTTGATGCGGGTGAGATCCGGAAGCGAATCGGGTAGGATTTGGTGAACCTAACATAATTGAGAGGGTTAGTACTTCACAATTTTAGAATCAAAATTTATGAAATCCGACGTCAAAATCGTGTTTAGAGCGTCGAAGAAGGTCTACGTCCGATTTGGGCTCGATCGGACCCGGATCACCGAGGGCCACTCGGTGGAGTCGAACGGTGGTATCTACCGGTCCTACCCGCGGTTTGGACCGCGGTATGGACCTGATGAGACCCACGTCCTACCACGCGGTTTAGCAAGAACCCCTGGTCCTCTCGGTGGGTGTCTCGGTAGGAGGACCCAGTTACTCCCGGTTTTGGCGGAAAAACCCGATTTCTTCTCAACTTCCTCCATTCCTTAGGGACCCAAATAGGGCTTTTCTCAACCCATTCTTCACACCTTTAAAGTCCCATAGGATGGTTCTAGCTTAGATCTAAGTTAGATTCAAGTGAGGGAACCATCTTACCTTCTTTGCTCAAGGATGACTTCAAACCCTCCAAATCACTTCCAACTCACAATGCTCCTTCTACCTTGTCAATATCTCTTCAAATCCTTCAGATCAACACATAAATCATCTATTAAACCTTAGATTCATAATTTCAAAGGGTATTTACAAGATCTTAAGAAACCATACTCGAATCAAGGGTTTAAAGCGTGGGTATGGTTAATGTTCATAAAACCAACTTTTCTTACCTCCAAGCTGTAGATCTCGAGTTGAAGATTACTCTCCGGCACCGGAATGGCAAGATCGAGCTTGGCCACTGAAATCCTTCCTTCTTCCTCTTCCTTTCTTCTTCCCTTTCTTTTCTCTCTCCTCTTTACTTTTCTCACCAAGCGTCGAGGGTAATAAATGGAAAGAAAGAAGTCATAAAGCTTTATATACTATTCCTACTTAAGTGAATAGTGTTGGATGGAGTCACTCGGTGGGTGGTGTACCCTGTTATATCCACGAGTCAAGACATGGGATTTTGAGGATTGGGACCGGCTCGGACCCCACCCCAACCATCTGACGTAGCATCGTATATACCTTAAAATCTGGATATAATACATTTATCCGTACATAGCCTATAGTAGGTGCATTACCGGTTTGGGCACTCCGTCTCTTCGGCCTTGGCTCGGACTTGTCGGGCCAGCGGTGTTAAGGTCACCGTGCCATCATGGCCCATAGGAACCGCTCTAATATCCTCTGGCTCGGTTCTGCATAGTTAAGCCGGTTCAACCGAAATCAGACCGGGTTTAAAAAGCGGGATATTACATGTACACTCTAAATACTATGAGCGTTTGGATGTGAAGAATTTGATGGTCTGAGGAATCGGCGAAGAATCAAGTGGGAGTAAAATCGCGAAGAGGATGATGATGAGGACGATGAGGATGAAAATAAAGATGAGAAGGATGGGTATCGGTTTGGGATGACTACTAAGGGCCTTGGTACAATGATTATGATGATGGGTGGAATACTACTCACTAGAACATTCGACATGTTTCTCGGTCTATGCTATTGGTGGTGATGATCGATAGCTGATCCAACGGTGGCATTTACTCTTCCCTTTAGATGGAAGGAGATGATTCTACTTGGACTCGAGCGGTGATGAAGGATCTAGAGTGCTATTGCAAGTTTATTTGGATGAACCAAATTCTCTGAGTCGGCCGGAACAAAAGGCGTGTGAGTATACTCCTTGCATTAAAGATGTGAGAAAGGATAGAAGAAATTGACAAAATGTTGGGGGAAGTAACCGTCAATGATCTTTACTACCGGGAGCAATTGGATGATCTGGAGGAAATAGGACAGATGACAATGTGCAGAGGTAATAGGCGCGCATTCAACACCTTTCAATGCGATCAAGAAGCTACAAGCTAGGGTTGTGGATATTTGTGGAGTCCTCAACTTCCCACCCCAAGCAGGGATGGGGAATCGGAAGAAGAAAATGATTCTATGGTGGGGATAATCACCTAACCAATAGTGATGATGAAGATAGTTATCCACGGAGATTATTGTGAAAAAATCAATCAACGTGATGGAAAATAGAAGTGGGAAAGACTACAAGGGCAAGGCCCTAGCGGTAAAACAACTAAGGAAAATGAGGCCAAAATTAGCAGCGTGAAGAAAAAGCCAGTGAACCCGGTTTGGCTTGACTCAAGGAGTTCGAGCAAATATCTCCATTTGGGGATTGTTGATGGCATCCCTTTCACACCATGAAGCGATCTTGAGGTCTCTTGCTAATGTGCAAGTGCCGATCGAGATAAATTGACACACATTGCACATATAGTAGGGCGACATATGTAGTGTAGTCTCGATGTTCTTGGATTTTGAGCTTCCTAAAAACCCAACATAATCGGGCTCTCCACATTAAAGTTGAATGCCTTGACAAAGTAGTTCCCTAGGTTCTTATTGACAATGGGTCCACTTTGAATGTGCTACCATTGAGATAAGTAAAAGTATCGGTGTCAACTTGGAAGAAATGAGGCCAACCACCCAAACTATAAGGGCATCGATAACACCAAGAGGAAGATCCTTGGCATCATTACCCTTCTTTGTAAAGATTGGCGATGAAGTTTGATGTTGATTTCCAGTCATTAATATACCGATAGCTTTTAACATACTCTTGGGAAGGCCTTGTTGCATTCTGAAGCGGTGTCCTCTAGTCTCCATCAAAAATGAAGTTCATTCATGAGGGAAGGTGGTCTTAGTGGCGGAGATCTTAAAGTGGTTAACACTTTGGCCAACATTGAAAATGGGGAAAAACAAGACCGGGAGGTGCAAGCGAGTGGTTTTGAATTAGACACCACTTCGCGACCATTGCCAAAGAAGCTCCAAGGAGAATATCGATAACTATAAAAGCCATCGAAGTCCACGATAAATCAGGATGATGAAGAATATGCAATATTTTTCTAGCATGAGACTAGGTATATATCATCAAGGAGTTCCAAAGTAGCCTAGTTTGGTAGTGAACAAAGGAAAGAATGGTCTGGTACATTCCTCCAAGCTGTCAAAGAGTAGAAAGTGTTGAGGATGACTAGGAAGATCTCCATCACTTACTACCTACTCTCAATGGATACTTTGTGAAAGAAGGAGAGGATTTCCCTTTGTGAAAATGTGGAGCCATGGTTTGATGAAACCGTAGTAAAGATGCAACTAGGTTTGAAATGTTCTTTCAAGACAAGTTCGACTAGGTGACTCATGAAGTAGAACAACAAAAATGTTACTCAATGAAGGTGACCAAGGCAGTTGCATCACTAGGATAGCGAAATTCCTTTGATTGAGGCAGGTCTTTCTCTGGTGATCTTACAACATTGATCCAATCTAAGGAATTACCAAGTCCTCATGTCCTCTGAAAAGGGAGTGGGAAAAAGATAAGACTCACAAGTCTACCACTTTCTGTGATGTGAAAGGCTTCATTTGCTCCCTCTCTAAGAGCCAAGAGCTTGAGAGTTGCATGAGCTTAAGCCCCATCCTTTTAGGGAAGAAGCACATATGCAAAATAGAGAGTGCAAGGATGATGGTTTGTATATCGTGCTCGAACCAATTGCAATGGAAGACTCGTGAAGGTGTTCAAAGATGTGACCAAGGTACGGATGGCAACCCTCAATAGGCTCGAAAAGATGGGCGTCATAGAAAAAGTTGAGCGGTCTCCATCATTCTTCACCCCTCGGAAAGTTTATCTTTCAAAACACGAGATTGACCAATGGTATTCATGAAGAAGCGGGCACTGTCGGAGGAACTATTGAGCCAGAAGAAATAGCAGCAACTTTCTCAAAAGGCAAGAAGGCCCTTTGCCACATCTCCTCATCCATTAGGCCACTAAACCACTTTTGAACTGGACAAGCATTAGAGAAAACTTACAATTTGCTCATGCTTTTGATTCAACCAGTCTGATCACCCCTGAAAAAAGCATCAAGCCAGTTATCAAGTCTATAGTCGAGTCTATTGTTTATGATTCTATGTCAAACCTCCCCTCTTGAGAAGAGTCCAGAGTCCCTGTATGTCAAATCTGTTACTCCATTTTTCATGAATGAAATTTCTAATTCCGAGTATGACTTGCTTCCTTTTTCCGATGATGATCTTAATAAATATCAAGAATTAATAAAACAATGCAAACTAAAGAAAACCCAACCCATCCTTGAGGATACTCGGGTTATTAATCTAGGAATCGACTAATGTCTTCGAGAGGTAAAAATTGGCACTGCCCTTGATGATGAAGAAGTAGAATGGATGAGTAATCTTTTGAGGTCTTTGCTTGGTCTTATGAGGATATGCTTGGTATCGACCTAACATTATGCGGCATCGATTACCGACTTACCATGGCAAAGCGGATAAAACGAAGCTCGAAGAATGTGGCTAGAGTGGAGTGAAAAGATCATAGAAGAAGTTGTAAAAGCAATCAAATGCGGGGGTTCCTACAAGTTGTAAAGTACCCCCAATGGTTAGACAATATTGTACCAGCACCGAAGAAGATGGCAAAGTGCGAATGTGTGTGGACTTTGAGATCTTAACAAAGTAAGCTCGAAGTTGATTTCCCTTTACCTTACATTGATGTATTGGTGGAAACATGGTAGGGCATGCTTTGTTATCCTTCGTGGATGGATTCTGGGGATACAACCAAATATGCATGCACCGGAAGATCGTGAAAAGATAGCCTCACCACTTGTGGGAACCTATTGTTACAAGGTGATGCTTTTTGAGCAAAAGAATCCCGGGGGCAACTTATCGGAGAGCAACTATAGCCATATTGCATCATATGATGAACAAAGATGTGGAAGTCTATGTGGGCGACATGATAGTAAAGTCAAAAGATCGTGAGGGGCATATTCTGCGCTAAGGCGTTTCTTTGAAAGAATCAAAAGTATCAGCTGAAATTGAACCACGAGAAGTGTGTATTTGGGGAACCTTACGAGAAAAATTGTTAGGTTTCTTAGTAAGTGAAAGAGGCATTGAAGTCAATACTATCAAAATCAAGGCAATTAGAAATGCCCCCACCTCGAGATGGAGAAGCAAATATGAAATTTTTGGTCACATCTAGTATATTAGTAGGTTCATAGCTCGATTGACTACAATATGTGAACCAATTTTCAAAACTCTTGAAGAAAGGGTTAGCACCCCGGGAAAGGAATGACCAATGCCAACAAGCTTTTGACAAAATCAAGGGGTATCTCATGAACCCACGGTATTGACACCGCCGTGGAAGGAGAGTCACTCATTGTATCTATCGTAAGAGAATACTCCATGGGTTCTTTGCTAGCACAAAGGAGACAAAAAAAGGGCGAGCATGCCGTATATTATCTCACAAGAAGTTCATGGATATGAGGGCGTGGTACACATCTTTGGAAAGAAATTGTGCTCCCGATTGAAACAAAAAGGTTGCAACACTACATGGTTTCTTATTGATGCACTTGATCTAAAGGATGGATTCCATCAAATATCTCTTGATTAGCCTTGGAAGGATGGCTCATTGGTTTTTGCTATCGAGTTTGACATCACCTATTTTTACTCGAAAATCATCAGGGAGGTCATAACCAATTATTTGGCTACCCATCCCACGAAGATGGAAGATCCTTGGATGATGTTTTTCCCCGATGAATGAATCACGCAATGGAGGAGGAAGACATAGTTAACGATGGCAATTATTCTTTGATGGAGTGGCTAATCAAAGGGATGTGGTGCGGGAATATTGCCCCACCCCTAACGGTCTTTATTTACCTTCATCATCACCCTTGATTTCCCTGTACCAACAACATTTTTTGAGTATGAAGCTTGTGCTTTGGGACTAGGAATGGCCTTGACCATTGGGGTAAAGGATCAAGGTGTATGGAGATTCATCCATTGTCATTTTTGAGATCGGGGAAAGTGGAGCGGAGATGAAAAGCTGAAACCATATCAAGAACATCTAGAAGAGGTGATTGAACACTTTGAAAAATTTTGTTGAATACTTCTAAAGGGATAACAACAAATTTTTTGATGCCCTTCAACCTTGGCTTCTATGATAGAGCCCAACCATTCTTGGTAGAACAAAAGTAGGCCTATTTATCGAATTTCTTGAACTCTCTCATTTGGATGGTTAGTCTTGGTTTGCTCACATAGTGGATTTCATCAAGGAAAGGAAGTACCCGGTTGAAGCAAATGCGGAAAAAAAGAAGTTTAGGAGATATACCACAGTTTATTCTCTAAGAGGATTTGTTATAAAAAAGATCCTATATGAATACAATTGTTGTGTGTAGATAAGGAAAAAGCTACAACTATCATGGAAGAAATTCATCAAGGTCTTTGTGGATCCCATGAATGCCAAGATGTTATCTAAGAAGATCCTCGAGGCTAGGATATTCTTTGGAACACAATGGAAGCATTGTGTGGACTTTGTCAGAAATGCCACAAGTGTCAAATATTTGCTAACATCATACATATCCCTGTGAGTTGCATTTGCTTAGTTCACCTTGGCCATTCTCCACTTGGGGCATTGATATCATTGGAAAGGTCCACCTAAAACATCCAATGGCCATGAGTTCATCTTGGTAGCCATTGATTATTTCACCAAGGGGTAGAAGCTCATCCTATGCAATCCTCACATCTACTAAGGTGACTAAGTTCATCCAAGAAATCATCATTTCCGATATGGAGTACCTCAGAATTGATGTCAAATCGAGGATCCCCTTTCTAGGGAAAAAACGATAAAATCTACACAAAGTTGGTGTCGAAAGCATCACTCTACCACTTATAGGCCCCAGACCAATGGGGCGTAAGCGACTAACAAGAATATCAAAGTCATTCTAAAAAAATAGCGAGAACACATAAGGATTGGGCTGATAAGTTACCCCTTGCCTTATGGGCATACGGACTTCTGCGATCTTTGTGGGGCAACACCTTTCTCTTTGGCATATGGGGTTGAGGGGGTTCTACCGTGGAAATCTGGTACCATCCCTAAGGGTGCTCCTTGATAGTCAACTATCGAAGGAGAGTGGATAAAGGCCGAAAATGATGAGCTCAACTTTCGACGAAAGGCAAAAAAAGCCATGGATAATCTAAAAATTATCAATTGAGAATGGCTGAGCCTTCAACAACGTGAAGCCCCCTCACATAAAGGGGGGTAAACTTGTTCTTTGGGAATAAAGCCCCAATTCATGACCCAAGAGGAAAATTTAGGCCAAGCTGGGTGGCCTATTCAACATCAAAGAAATTCTACGGAAAAGCTTTGAAACTTATAGACCACAACAACAAAGAAATACCGGATGGTCAATATGGATCAACTTACGAAATATTATGTTTGAAAAGGGGGAATAGCCTACTACGCTAGAACTGATTCCTTTGAGGGATCGTAGGAAACTTGACATGTGCAAGTCGGTCTCAACCATCTAAAGGCAATAAATTGGTTCCTTGACTAATAAGAAAAGTACCTTAAAGATCATCATAGTTTGTGTCCCCAAAATTGCCATTTGGCATGCAAGGCCATTAGGTATCTATCATTCACCTATAGTCCATCCATTATTATCCAGGATTCTATCCCCTAAAAGAAAATCTCCATCTGGCATCAGTTTATCAAGGCTAGTTTGTTCTCCACCCTTGGTCAGTCAAAGTCGAAAAAAGAAAAAAAAGAAGAGCTTGATGCAACAGTGGTAAAGGCTTGTTTGAATCATTAGCTAATGAGTAATGCTTTGATAAATCATCATATCTCGTTTTTTTTGTGTTGGTTTCAGGAAAATTCATGGGCTAGTTGGATAAGACGTTGAGGAAATGGACCTTAGAATTAAATATTGGATGTGTGAAGCTACATCACCAATTGCTCGGAAGGTGCTTCAACCTTTGGATACCAATCTACATGTATTTAGGTTTGGATTAGCAGAGATTTGCCTAATTCTTGAAGAATTTCAGGTTTGTATGCTATCTCCACCCAAAGGCAGTTTGTTCCAACCCTCTTTAAAGGAAGATTGCCTGGAGGAAATTCAGGATTTCTTCGGATGGAAAGAAGAAGAAGTAAAGCAGTTTGTCTGGTATGGGAAGATCGACATTACGAAGGTGGCTCAAATCTTCATCCAATATCTACCAATGGGAGAATCCATCACGAGAGATCCATGGATGCTTATTTGCTTTGGATGATAGCTCGTCATGTCCTCCACACTCCACGGGCATGGTGCCCATACATTCGATTGAGATAGTATAACAGTTGAAGAAGGGAGGTGACATCGTCCCTACCAGTTCTTGCAAAAATGTTCAAGGGATTTAATGACATTAGCTATGGCCATAGATTCAGACTAGATCGTTATTAGGGGAGTCCTGCTATTTTTCAGATTTGGCTCCTCAAGAAACTAAAGCTCACCACACCATTAAGGGGAGGCCCACTTGGAGCTCTTTGCTACTAGGATAAGAGGGAAGTTTTAGAATTCGAACCTTATCACTAATTGGGAAAAGTACCTGCAGGAAAGGACTGTGTAAGATATCGTATGGAGGTGCCCAGGGAAGCCACAAGAAGATTTTCTGATGAAGACCCCTGGCCACAACTATGTTAGATTGATGGGATTGACTCACACATCCTTTTATTTGCCTATGTACATCAAGACAATCGAGGATCTAGGAGCGGACCCGGAAGAGTTAGTGAACTTTCACCCACCTCAAGAATTTTTCCCCACCTTGTTATTCACCTATCCCATCTATGGTAGGAAAATAGTCCCCCTTTATATGTAATTCCCTTGGTAATGGAATGAGGAAGTATTTGGATTTTCATGTTATCCCGATTATTCTAATTATGACTTGAGTTATGGAATTGATTGTGCCTAAGCATTGTAAGCAAAAATAAACAAAAAAAAAAATGAAGAGATTTTCTTTGTGCCAAAGTAAGTTTTCATAAGATGTTGAAATAAAATGATGAACAAACAATGGGAGGGAAAAAGAAAAAAGAAAGAAAATATCCATGTGTTTGTGTTTTCAGTAAATGCAAGAACAAATCCCTATAGGTCAGAAGCCATCATCTGAACCGTACTCTGAACCATCCTCATAAAGCACCGAGGAATCCACAAATGTTAGTCCAACCTACTCCGACCTGCAGGTCAAGTCCTCAATCAATGCACCCTATCGGGCAATCTCCCAATCCTTGGCAACTATCACCTCGCACAGGCCATAATGCATCCTCATAATCTCAGCATAGACCTATTGGGACACCTGAGAAAGAGCATATCAGCCAAAGGAAGTCAAGAGTTAATTGGAAAATGATCAGCTACTCACATAATCATAAGGAATAGGCAGCCCAAGGGAAGTGTCTACATCTGTGTTCGGCTCCAAAAGATGAGGGAGACTGGGGTTTGCTGCATTGGGATAGGTCCAGGCAGGGAAGCCATGAAAGAGGACATTAGCAACCCTTAGAGGCCCGCTGGCACTGCTAGAGGGCCCTGCTTGTGAAGGATTGGCAGCACTGGTATGTGACCGAACAGCAGAAGGATCTACACGTCTCACTCTCCCCTGAAAGAACATCAGTAAAGACCAAAAAAAGGAAGAATCTATAGGAAATACTCAAGAAAGGGCAACATACCACTAGACCATTGGGATTGAGAGGGGTGCACACTATCTCCTCCTCCAGGAAGGCTCCGTAGTCCCTATCCGGATCAAGAAAGGAGTCCTCCCATACTCCGTTAGCTAAGCGCCTCATCTCGTCCCCTGGGATGATCTCTAGATAGTACATGGTGGGTAGAAGAAGACCGGGAGAAGGATGTGGATCAATGTCTGACCACTGGGGTACTACTCTCTCTCCTAAGTACCAGGCATAGCCCCACAGGCCCTGAAAAAGGACTCGATTCTCAGAAAATTGATGAGCTTAGATGACTCTCTTGGAATCTAGAAACAACAGGTCATGAAATTGTCTCCAAGTAACCTACAAAACCAAGGAAGGGTAAGTACAGCATCAGGAAAATAGAATTTCAGTGTCAGACATGGCATACCTCAGTGAGATTTTTCAACAGAGAACGAGCGGTGGTCCGCGGAGGATGGCATTGGGCCCGGACCACCTGGTTATCTCCCCATTTTGTGGCTAGGGGGAAGAAGAATGTCTCAGGATCCCTCAGTTTAGGGGCTATGGTTCCCAGATGTTCAAAACACCAAGGCTATTTCAAGAAATCAAAGTAAGAAACTGCAAACCTAATGACTAAAAGGAAATAGATATGAGAAGGAAAGTTACGGATAATGTAGCAAGCCCCTTGGGGCCCCTATCCCCATAGGACAGCAAGTCGGGGACATAAGAATATACATGGCGGCCCAGCCCTAATCCCATGTATCTATTGTGCGAAGATCTTTGAGGAAGTGCACCAGGCGGATATCTACTCCCCCTCGGAGGTCACCGAAGAGGCATTGACCCATGGCAAACAGCAGGAAGGAATGTGCTATCTGATACATGTTGCCTGGATTTTCCCCCAGGCCAAATTTCCACCATCGAGTACTAATCTCCACTAGGCAGATGCACATCTAGTGGCTTTAATGGTGATTCCGGTCAAACTCCCTGGCAATCGGAATCTTGCGGGTAAGGTCATCGTTCTACCCCCAAATGGAATGCCTGTCAAGGCATAGAAGCACATAGGCGTAATGGTAACCTTACCAACAGGAAGGTGGAAAGTGTGAGTACTTGGCCACCACTGCTCCATCAGGGCCCCCACTAATGCCAGATTAAATTTTTGGGTCTCTACAAGGGCCAACCAGCATAGATAGGTGTCATCAACCATCTCCTTCACCACTGGGACATCCTATGCGAGGGACAACCATGTTCGGATGGCCATAAGAGGCCAACGTGGGTGGTTCCTTCCCCTCATGCTAATGGAAATAATGAATGAAAAAAAAAGAAGCAGCAAAAAGCAAAAACAATATGATAAATAAAAAAGAAAGGAAGAACAAAATAGGAAAAAAAGATGATCAAAATAATAAATGAAGTATAAAAACTTACCCAGGAATCCCATATGGAGTTGCAGATGTGATTCCGACTATTGTGAAGAGTTTGCCCGGAATACCAGTTGGCCAAGCCATCATCCCTGTGGGAAGGATTTTTGTAACTCTCGAGTTGGACCTCTCCCAGAGTCTTCCTCTTTCTCCTTTCAACCATATTCTCAGAAATTGCAAGAAGCCCCCAAAATTTTCCTAAATTATAAGAAGCCCCATAAATTTTCCCAATTTGCATAAAAGTTCGCTTGAATGACGAATTCTCCAATTAGCTCCTCCCTCATGAACAAGATGAATATTTTCAAAAACTCCAAGAGCAAAATGAAGAACACTAAGAACAAACTTCAAGAACAAGAGGGAAAACTTCAAGAAAAACAGAGGGTCCTAGGAACTAACTTCAAAAAGTTAGAATGAAGAATGAGCAGGGGGACCATTTATAGAAAAATGTCGTTTTCCCAAAAAAAAAAGATTCCAAATCAAGCATCCAAATTCAAATCAAATTTCAAATAAAAATCAATGAACAAAATTCAGATCAAAGGTCAAGAATCAAGAATCGGTTGTTACTATTTTTTACGGTTTGAAAAGCGTAATTTCTTCCTATAATTGACAAGACCGAGATAGCCTAGCGGTTTGAAGGAACCCTTTGGAAGACCATGTGGTCCAGTTGGTTGAAAGACCCAACCTAGAGACCAAATCTACGGTGGCACATATGAAGCCGGTGAGGAAAATCAAAGAAACAAACATTTTTATTTGCAAGACTGGAAGTATAGCGAATTTCTTTCTTGTAAACATCGGTTCCAAATAGTCTAGATTGGTTCGGAAGACCCAGCCTGGAGACCATATTCCCTGAACTGGCATATGTGAAGCTCAGCTATGGAAAGTCAAAGATCAAAGTACTAACCTTTTTTGCAGGATTGGAAGAGCAGTGAATTCCTTTCCACAATTGGCAGCCCCCAGGTAAGCCCTCAACTTCAAAATAGTTAGGAGATATTATCATTGCATTTTTAACTCCATCATAGAGCAAGATGCGGTAGTACATGCTCGGATGACAAAATGTGGTCGTTCTTTTCTTTGCCCTTCGGCCATTGGCATAGGCCTCAGCCAAAGAGGGGCATTCTATAGACACCCAATTTTTCACCCTCCTCGGGTTATGATGAAATATGGATTAAGGAAGCAACTTACGACTTTTCGACCAGACGAGATCTTGATGAAACATCCCCTATCCGAAACTCTAAAATCCCCGCATGGGAGAGAAGGGGTCCAATTTTGGTTTTTTATATACAAAGGAATTTAGTCAAGATAACCGTATAGATGGATAGTGCTTGAAAATAAAATTACGGCGATATATAGTCGCCAAAATTGGACGTCGGATACCCATAATCTTCCTTGGAAAATCACATTTTTTATGCATGTCATGCACACCATGACCGGCTAAGCCAAACAGCACCAAGCCAACCCAGACCCAGCTAAGCCAGCCGGATAAGTCGACCAACCAGTAAGCCAAGCCATCTAGCCAGCTAAGTTAGCCAGCCCAGCCAAGCTAGCCCAACTAACACGCTAGCTTTGCACCCTGGACACAACATGCGTGCCCCGACCTGTTGCATGCCCATCTTTGCGATGTCGTGCCCACCACACAGCATGCTCGCCCCTGCCGCATAGCATGCATGCCCCCACTGCAGGCTGCGTGTGCCCCTACTGTATGGCCACGTACACCGTGCCTATACCATGTACATGTGACCCGTACACCCGTGCCAGCCTGGCCCACACACCCATGTCAGCCTGACCAGTATATACTATGCATATTACCCTAACACCCGCTCATGCACATGCATGCTACCCCTGCCAGCATCACCTCGGTCATTACCTACGTGTCATCCGTCTCGTACCCATGACGTCACCCACACTACCTACCTAAACTAACAATACCTCGGGCACTTTGGCCGGTCCCGTGCGCCATCATCAACAACTAGGATTGGTGTTCCTCTCTCCTCCTGTTTTTCCAAAAATTACCTTTTTTGGCTAAAATTTCTCTCTCCTCCTGTTTTTTCGAAAATCACCTTTTTTAGCTAAAATTTCTCTCTCCTCCCATTTTTCCAAAAATTACCTTTTACCCACTGGACAAAAGCCATCCCCACTCATTTTTGCCTTCAGCTCCCCCCTTTTACCCATTGGACAAAAATCTTATTTCCTCAAATTAGGCCAGAGCCTCCCCTTTCGTCCACTAGATAAAGGGATTCCCCCTCTCCTATTTGGCTAGAAAAAACTGTAAATACACCCGCCACCCTTAGAAAAAAACACACCAACACACCAGAATCCCCTTTTCAGAGTAAAATTTTCCTTCCCTCCCCTTTTGATTTTCTTTTGATCTTCGGAGTGATCTTCATCAAGATCCAAAAACTCATTCGGATCTTCAAAGTGTTCTTCAGGATCTTGAAGATCTTCAATCCAAATTCTTAGTTAGATCCAGTTTTTACCCAAAGACAGTATGTTCTTGAGCCACCTCCCTTGAGTGTTCTTGAGTGTTCTTAAGCATTCTTGAGCATTCTTGAGGTAGAAACCCCCCATTTTTGAGGTTCTTCAGGTCTAAGAAGAGATCTTTGTTAAGATCTGAAACTCTGTTCAGATCTTCAAAGTGTTCTTCGAGACTTTGGAGTTCTTCAATCCATTAGGTTAGCCCGTTTCTTTTCAGAAATAGCCGTTCGTAGCTGAACCCCTGTCTGAGTGTCCCTAGAATCTTTCCAGAAATAGCCATTCCTATCGAAAGCTATGCCGAAGTGCCACCTCAGCCTAACCCTCCCTTAGTCTATCCCTAGCGGAAGCTTTGCCAGAGTGCCACTTCATCCTAAATCCGGAAATAGCTTTCTCTAGCCGAAGCTCTACCGGAATGCCACCTCATCCCAAGCCCATAAATAGCCTTCCCTAGCCAAAGCTCTGTTCGAATCCAAATCCGGAAATAGCCTCCCTTAGCCGAAGCTCTGTCCGAATCTCAATTCGAAAGTAACCGTTCCTAGTAGGAACGCGTCCGAATACCATCACAATTAGCATCTCTCAAGAAAGGAAGTTAGAGGTCAAGACCAATTTTTCCTGAGCCAGGAGAATCTGAAAGACAATCCGAGCCAATACTAATCAGGGGACCACCCCTCTTGATCTGAAACAGGGTTTAAGTTCAGGTATAATTTCTCAACCAACTTGTCATAATGTAGACTTTATACAGACCTTGTTTTAGTGTATATAGTAGTTTGAATTCAATTAATGTATATATGTGTGATAACTTAGCCATACATGTGGAATAGTAATAATTATAGAAAATGGTCGTTCTCAAGTATCTAGCAAGAAGACAGGTTGAACCGGGCAGATTCGGTGTTTAACACCTTCCCAACTCTGTAACCTAAATCTCTGGACCAAACCAAAATTTTGGCCCTTTTCTCAAGAATCGGGCCCACCCCTGGGTTCTAGTCCCATAACCCTATGTGGCGACTTCAAACCCCATTTGTATGATCCCGATCCTCAATTGGACCATCATCAAACCCCCGCCTCAAAAGATAAATTTTACACTCTTGCGAAATAGGCCTCAACGTATCTCCAAGCGGAGATATGGCGGTGCGGGGCCCATAAGCAAGCACACGACTCGAACCCCTCCCCTCACATGAAAGAGAAAGAGAGAGGAGAGAGGTCATAATACAAGTCATTTTCCCCCTCAAGGGAAGAGAGACATCTCTCAATCCATCTCTAGCCGCTACCCTCACACTAACCAAAACCAAACCCTAACCCAAACCAAATCATAACCCAAACAAAACCCTAACCTAAACCAAAACCCAAACCCAAACCAAACTCTAAACCAAACCAAACCCTAAACCAAACCAAACCCTAACCCAAACTAAACCCTAAACCAAACCAAACTAAACCCAAGCCAAACCCAAACCAAACCAATCCCAAACCCAAACCAAACCCTAAACCAAACCAAACCAAACCTAAACCAAACCAAACCCAAGCCAAACCAAACCCAAGCCAAACCAAACCCAACCAAACCCTAACCCAAACAAACCTAAACCAAACCCAACCTAACAAAGCCAAACCCAAACCAAACCAAACCCTAAACCAAGCCAAACCCTAAACCAAGCCAAACCCAAACCAAACCAAAGCCTAAATGAGGCAAACCCAAACCTAAACCACCCTAACCCAAACCAATCCAAACCCTAAAGCCCAAACCTAAACTAAACCAAACCAAACCCTAACCCAAACCTAACCTAAACAAAACCAAACCCTAACCCAAGCCAAAACAAAACCAAACCTAAACTAAACCAAACCCTAACCCAACCAAACCCTAAACCAAACCAAACCCTAACCTAAGCTAACCAAACCAAACCTAAACCAAACCAAACCTAACCTAAGCTAAACCCAAACAACCCAAACCTAAACCAAACAAACCTAAACAAGCCAAGCCCAAACCAAACCAAAGCCTAACAAACCAAACCAGACCTAACCTAAACCAAACCAAAGCCCTAACCCCAAACCTAAACCAAACAAACCTAACCCTGCCAAACCTAAACCAAGCCAAACCTAACCAACCAAGGCCTAAACCAGGCCAAACCTAACCCAACCAAGCCTAAACCAAACCAGTCCAACCTAACCAGGTCAAATCCAGACCAAAGCAAAACCATAAACCAAGCCAAACCCTAATCCAAACAAACCAAACCCTAACCCAAGCAAACCCAAACCAAACCCTAACCAATCCAAACCCTAAACCTAAGCCAAACCCAAACCCAAACCAAACCAAACCCTAAACCAAGCCAAACCTAACCCAAACCAAACCCTAAGCAAAACCAAACCTAAACCAAACCAAACCTAACCCAAGCCAATCAACCCAAACAAACCCTAAACCAAACCAATCCCTAAACCAAGCAAGCCTAACCCAAACCAAACCCTAATCCAGCCAAACCCAAGCAAACAAAATCATAAACCAAACCAAACCCTAAACCAAAAAACCTAACCAAGCCAAACCTAGCACAAACCAAACCTAAACCAAACCAAACCCAAACCTAAACAAACCAAACCAACCCAAACCATAAACCAAACCAAACCTAAACCAATCCAAACCCAAATCCAAGCGACACCAAAACCAAACCAACCCAAAACCAAAACCCAAAACCCAAACCCCTAAACCAACCAAACCTAACCCAGCACAAACAAACCCTAGACAAACCAAACCAAAACCCCTAAACCCAAAACCCAATCTAAGCCAAACCTAAACCAAACTAAACCTAAACCAAGCCAAACACAAATCCAAACCAAGCCAACCCAAGACAAACCTAAACCAAACCAAACCAAAACCCAAGCCAAATCCAAACCCTAAACCAAACTAAGCCAAAACCCAAAACCCAAAACCCCTAAACCAAACCAAACCCTAACCCAAACCAAAACTTAAACCAAACTAAATCAGACCACCCTAAACCAAACCCCATCCAAAACTTGCTACCTTTCCTCAGGTGATAAAATTTCCAATGCAACTATATAGGGCTACTGCCGACCAGCATACGACTACTACTTTAGGTGATAAACAATTCCACCGTAACCATGTAGTCCTACTACTGCCCAGTCTATGGGCATGCTTGGAAGCATAACGGGGTGCCATGGCATCTTTTGAAAGCATATTAGAGTGCCACGGGAGGGAAGGGCCTTACATGGATGAGTGTAAGCCCTTACACATCCGTGTAAGGCTTACGATGTAAAGGCCTTCATAGATGTGTAAAAGGGCTTACATGCCCTTCAAACCCTTTACAAGCTCCTAACCTCTTACGTGGTATTTTATTGGACACCCTCATTCTTCCTATAAATAGATCACCCAGTCCTTTGTGAAAAGCCCAAAAAAAAAAAAAGAACCCTAAAGAAAAAGCCTGTTCTAGAGACCTTACAGAAAGAGGAGAGATAGAGAGAGAGAGAGGAAAGTAAAAGAAGAGATGAGAGTCTGAAGAAATTCTAAGCCGAGTTTACTGAAGTTAAGGGAGTCCTGCCCTATTTTTGGAAGTCCACGTCATCCATATCAGGTTATTTTAGAACTTTTGTTTAAGTTCTTTTGTATTTGATTTCAATATTTTTATTCTGACGGAAGCCACCCAAACTTTCCTGACTTATTCCCTAGGAATATAGAACGAAAGTCCTGTTTAAATTTCCAAAGCTGATTCAGATCCTAGGAACACGGCTCGAAAGCCCTATCTAAATTTCCACATTTGATTCTGACCCTAGGAATACGGTATGGAAGTCCTTCCCAAATTTCCACAGCTGATTTCGAACCTTCTAACATGGCGTGAAAGCCTGTCCAAATTCTCATCTGATTCTAACCCTAGGAATATGGTAGGAAGCCCTACGAATTTCCAAAGCTGATTCGACACTAGGAATACGATGTGGAAGCCACCTTAAATTTCACAGTTGATTTTGACCCTTGGAATACAGCGCAGAAGCCCTGCCCGAATTTCCAAACTAATTTCAACCCTAGGAATACGATGAAGAAACCCTGCCCGAATTTTCATAGCTGATTTCGACCCTAGGAATATGGTACGAAAGTCCTACATAAATTTTCAAAGCTAATTTTGACCCTAAGGATACGGCGCTAAAGCCCTTCCCAAATTACCACTGCTGATTCCAATTCTAGGAATATAGTGTGGAAGCCCACTCAAATTCTAGAAATCGAACCCATATTCACACCTAGCATAGAAACCTATCAACTTCCAACCAACTTTCTTACCCAAGTTCGGAAGTTTTTTAAATTTTTCAAGAAAGAAGAAGAAAATTAAATTGTTGCCCCTGAGTCGAGAAAAATTATCAAAAATTTTACCGTTTTCACCAGTCATTATCATGTAAATATTATATCGTAATTTTATTTGCATGTATAATACATACCTCATCTGTGCATGTATTATGTTATGTATCTATTGCATAAAATAATGATTTATTGTTATCATTTCATGTATTAATTTTAGCATTTGTACATTAAATGTAATATGTTTTCTCATTTTATACGTTATCATATGTGTTCCTCACATAAAATAACGATCATAATTATCATGTCATGTAGCATCATACACATCTGTAGATAAGTTGCTTTCTATTTTATTATTTTATATGTTATCACATGTGTTCCTCACATGAAATAACGATCATAATTGTCATGTCATGGGGAGTTGTGCGTGTATGTAGATAAGGTAATTGTATTTTCTATTATTTTATGTAAATTTTATTATTTCATGTGGTTTTAATATAGATCTATATTTCATGTGATATTTTAATAATATCTTACAATTTTTTTCATGCAAGTGTATGTATATGTGATTGTGTTATTTCATGTAATAAGACTTCCATGCTAGCTTAGGCTATTAAAATTCTCGAGGGAGAATATTCGAAATCCAAGCCTCCAGTAGAAAGACCAAAAATTCTAGGCAAGGTGGGTGCCTAAGACCTTCCCACACTCGTAACCTGACACGGACCCCTATCTCTGGAACAAACCAAAATATGAAGTTAAATTCGGGGGTTCCTTCCTTTCATAGGAATCAACCCCTACTCAAGCTCGATCCTTGATGCAATTGGGCTCCACAATAGGGTTCTA
>CM040973.1:18579960-18611416 GCA_022985045.1 Macadamia tetraphylla
CTTAGGGTCAAAATTAGCTTTGAAAATTTATGTAGGACTTCGTCCATATTCCTGGGTTAAATCAGCTATGAAAATTCGGGGTTTCTTCATCGTATTCCTAGGGTTGAAATTAGTTTGGAAATTCGGGGAGGGCTTTGTATTCCAAGGGTCAAAATCAACTGTGAAATTTGGGCAGGGCTTCCACATCGTATTCCTAGTGTCAGAATCAGCTTTGGAAATTCAGGTAGGGCTTCCGCGCCATATTCCTAGGGTTAGAATCAGCATGAGAATTTGGACAGGGCTTTCACGCCATGTTAGAAGGTTCGAAATCAGCTGTGGAAATTTGGGCAGGACTTCCATACCGTATTCCTAGGGTCAGAATCAAATGTGGAAATTTAGATAGGGCTTTCGAGCCGTGTTCCTAGGATCAGAATCAGCTTTGGAAATTTAAACAGGACTTTCGTTCTATATTCCTAGGGAATAAGCTGTGAAAGTTTGGGCAGGGCTTCCGCGTCGTAATAAAAATATTGAAATCAAATACAAAAGAACTTAAACAAAAGTTCTAAAATAACCTGATATGGATGACGTGGACTTCCAAAAATAGGGCAGGACTCCCTTAACTTGATAAACTCGGCTTAGAATTTCTTGGACTCTCATCTCTTCTTTTACTTTCCTCTCTCTCTCTCTACTCTGTCTCTCTTCTGTAAGGTCTCTAGAACAGGGCTTTTTCTTTAGGGGTTCTTCTTTTTTTTTTTTTTGGGCTTTTCACAGTGACCTGGGGTGATCTATTTATAGGAAGAATGAGGGTGTCCAATAAAAATACCACGTAAGAGGTTAGGAGCTTGTAAAGGGGTTTGAAGGGCATGTAAGACCTTTACACATCTATGTAAGGCCTTACACATCCGTGTAAGCCTTGGTGTGGCTTACTCATCCATGTAAGGCCCTTCCTCATTGGCACTCTAATATGCTTTCAAAGATGCCATGGCACCCGTTATGCTTCCCAAACATGCCCATAGGAGGCGATAGTAGGACTACATGGTTACGGTGGAATTGTTTATCACCTAAAGTAGTAGTCGTATGCTGGTCGGCAGTAGCCCTATATAGTTGCATTGGAAATTTTATCACCTGAGGAAAGGTAGCAAGTTTTGGATGGGGTTTGGTTTAGGGTGGTCTGATTTAGTTTGGTTTAAGTTTTGGTTTGGGTTAGGGTTTGGTTTGGTTTAGGGTTTGGTTTGGTTTAGGCTTAGTTTGGTTTAGGGTTTGGATTTGGCTTGGTTTAGGGTTTGGTTTGGTTTAGGGTTTGTCTTGGGTTAGCGTTTGGTTTGGATTTGTGTTTGGCTTGGTTTAGGGTTTAGTTTGGTTTAGGGTTTGGCTTAGATTGGTTTGGTTCAGGGTTTGGGTTTGGTTTGGTCTAGGGTTTGGTTTGTGCTTGGGTTAGGTTTTGGTTTGGTTTAGGGTTTGGTTTGGTTTAGGGTTTTGGTTTGGTTTGGTTTAGGGTGTCGTTTGGATTTGGGTTTGGATTGGTTTAGGGTTTGGTTTGGTTTATGGTTTGGCTTGGTTTGGTTTTGTTTAGGTTTGGGGTTTTGGGTTTTGGGTTTGGGTTTGGTTTGTGGGTTTGGCTTGGGTTGGGGTTTTGGGTTTTGGGTTTTGGGTTTGGTTTGGTTTATGATTTTGTTTGGTTTGGGTTTGGCTTGGATTGGGTTTGGTTTGGGTTAGGGTTTGCTTTGGTTTGGGGGTTGGTTTGGTTTGGGTTTGGTTTGGTTTGGTTTGGCTTGGGTTGGGGTTTGGTTTGGTTTAGGGTTTGGTTTGGTTTGGGGTTTGGTTTGGGTTGGGTTTGGTTTGGTTTAGGGTTTGGTTTGGTTTGGGTTTGGGGTTTGGCTTGGGTTTAGGGTTTGGATTGGTTTGGGTTTTTTTTGGTTTGGTTTTGGGTTGGGGTTTGGTTTGGTTTGGATTAGGGTTTGGTTTGGTTTATGGTTTTGTTTGGTTTGGATTTGACTTGGGTTAGGGTTTGGATTGGTTTGGTTTAGGGTTTGGTTTGGGTTAGGGTTTGGTTTGGTTTAGGGTTTGGTTTGGGTTAGGGTTTGGCTTGGTTTAGGGTTTGGCTAGGGTTAGGGTTTGGTTTGGTTTAGGGTTTGGTTTGGGTTAGGGTTTGGTTTGGTTTAGGTTAGGGTTTGGTTTGGTTTAGGTTAGGGTTTGGTTTGGTTTGGGTTTGGCTTGTTTAGGGTTTGGTTTGGTTTAGGGTTTGGGTTTGTTTGGGTTTAGCTTAGGTTAGGGTTTGGTTTGGTTTAGGGTTTGGTTTTGGTTTAGCTTAGGTTAGGGTTTGGTTTGGTTTAGGGTTTGGTTTGGGTTAGGGTTTGGTTTAGTTTAGGGTTTGGTTTTGTTTGTGTTTGGCTTGGGTTAGGGTTTGGTTTTGTTTAGGGTTAGGTTTGGGTTAGGGTTTGGTTTGGTTTAGTTTAGGGTTTGGGTTTAGGGTTTAGGGTTTGGATTGGTTTGGGTTAGGGTGGTTTAGGTTTGGGTTTGGTTTCATTTAGGGTTTGGTTTGGTTTGGGTTTGGCTTGGTTTAGGGTTTGGCTTGGTTTAGGGTTTGGTTTGGTTTGGGTTTGGCTTTGGTTAGGGTTGGGTTTGGTTTAGGGTTTTGTTTGGGTTAGGGTTTGGTTGGGTTTGGTTTGGCTTGGGTTTGGTTTGGCTTGGGTTTGGTTTGGTTTAGGGTTTGGTTTGGTTTGGTTTAGGGTTTGGTTTGGGTTTGGGATTGGTTTGGTTTGGGTTTGGCTTGGGTTTAGTTTGGTTTGGTTTAGGGTTTAGTTTGGGTTAGGGTTTGGTTTGGTTTAGGGTTTGGTTTGGTTTAGAGTTTGGTTTGGGTTTGGGTTTTGGTTTAGGTTAGGGTTTTGTTTGGGTTATGATTTGGTTTGGGTTAGGGTTTGGTTTTGGTTAGTGTGAGGGTAGCGGCTAGAGATGGATTGAGAGATGTCTCTCTTCCCTTGAGGGGGAAAATGACTTGTATTATGACCTCTCTCCTCTCTCTTTCTCTTTCATGTGAGGGGGGGTTGGTCGGTGGTTTTCTTATGGGCCCCTTCGCCCTATCTCCGGAGATCGTTGGAGGCCTATTCGCAAGAGTGTAAAATTTATCTTTTGAGGCGGGGTTTGATGATGGTCAATTGAGGATGGGATCATACAAATGGGGTTTGAATGCCACATAGGGTTATGGGACTAGAACCGGGGTGGGCGATTCTTGAGAAAAGGGCCAAAATTTGGTTTGGTCCGATTTGTTCTGAGTTGGGAAGGTGTTAAACAAGAATCTGATTCAACTGTCTTCTTGCTAGATACTTGAGCGAAAATTTTCATAATTATTACTATTCCACATGTATGGCTAAGTTATCAATATATACATTAATTGAATTCAAACTACTATATACACTAAAACAAGGTCTATATAAAGTCTACATTATGACAAGTTGGTTGAGAAATTATACGAACTTAAACCTGTTTGAGATCAAGAGGGTGGTCCCCCATTAGTATTAGCTCGGATTGTCTTTGATTCTCTGGCTCGGGAAAAATGGTCTTGACCTCTAACTTCCTTTCTTGAGATGCTAATTGTGATGGTATTGGACGGCGTTCCTACTAGGAGCAGTTACTTTTAATTGAGATTGGATGAGCTTGACTAAGGGAGGCTATTTCGGTTTGGATTGAACGAGCTTTAGCTAGGGGAAAGGGTATTTATGGGCTTGGGATGAGGTGGCATTCGGTAGAGCTTGGCTAGAAAGCTATTTCGGTTTAGGATGAAGTGGCACTCTGCAAAGCTTCCCCTAGGGATAGACTAAGGGAGGTTAGGAGGTGGCACTTGACATAGCTTTTGATAGGAATGGCTATTTTAGAAAGATTCTAGGGACACTCAGACGGGGGTTCAGCTTCTGACGGCTATTTCGAAAAAAAGCGGCTAACCTAATGGATTGAAGAACTCCAAAGTCTCGAAGAACACTTTGAAGATCTGAACAGAGTTTCAGATCTTAACAAAGATCTCTTCTTAGACCTGAAGAACCTCAAAAATGGGGGGTTTCTACCTCAAGAATGCTCAAGAATGCTTAAGAACACTCAAGAACACTCAAGGGAGGTGGCTCAAGAACATACTGTCTTTGGGTAAAAACTGGATCTAACTAAGAATTTGGATTGAAGATCTTCAAGATCCTGAAGAACACTTTGAAGATCCGAATGAGTTTTTGGATCTTGATGAAGATCACTCCGAAGATTAAAAGAAAATCAAAAGGGGAAGGAAGGAAAATTTTACTCTGAAAAGGGGATTTTGGTGTGTTGGTGTGTTTTTTTCTAAGGGTGGGGGTGTATTTACAGTTTTTTCTAGCCAAATAGGAGAGGGGGAATCCTTTATCTAGTGGACGAAAGGGGAGGCTCTGGCCTAATTTGAGGAAATAAGATTTTGTCCAATGGGTAAAGGGGGGGAAGGCAAAAAAGAGTGGGGATGGCTTTTGTCCGATGGGTAAAGGTAATTTTGGAAAAATGGGAGGAGAAATTTTAGCTAAAAAGGTGATTTAAAAGAGGAGGGGAAATTTTAGCCAAAAAGGTAATTTTGGAAAAGAGGAGGAGGAACACCAATCCTAGTTGTTGATGATGGCGCGGGGCCGCCAAAGTGCGAGGTATTGTTAGTTTAGGTAGGTAGTGTGGGTGACGTCATGGATGCAGATGGATGACACGTGGTAATGCCAGGTGATCTTGGGGTAGCATGCATGTGCATGAGCGGGTGTTAGGGTAATATGCATAGTATATCTTGGTCGGTGACATGGGTGTGTGGGCAGTGGCCGGTGTCTGGTCACATGTACATGGTATAGGCCACGGTTTCATCATCTGATGAGGCACACTGACTGCGGTGGGGCTGCATGCTATCTGGGGGCGAGCATCTTGTGTGGTGGGCACATATCTTGTGGCATGGGGGTGGGCTCTTGGGGGCACGCATGTTGTCTTCTTGAGGGTGCAGCTTTGTGTTAGTTGGGCTAGCTTAATTTTGGTGGCTAACAGCTGGCTAGATGGCTTGGCTTGTGGTTGGTGACTTATCTGGGTGGCTTAATTGGTCTGGTTGGCTTAGGTGTTTGGCTTAAATTTGGGGTGGTGTGCATGACATGCATCGAAAAAATGTGATTTTCCCAAAGGGAAAATTGCGGGCAATCCGACGGTCCAATTTTGGCGTACCATATATTCGAATTTTATTTTCAAGCACTATCCATCTATACGGTTATCTTGACTAAATTCTTTTTTATATAAAAACCAAAATTGGACCCCTTCTCTCCCCTGTGGGGATTTTAGAGTTCGGATAGGGGGTGTTTCCATCACATCTCTGTTGGTGAAAGTGTAAGTTGCTTCCTTAATCCATATTTCATCATAACCCCGGGGGGGTGAAAAATTGGGTGTCTATAGAATGCCCCTCTTTGGCTGAGGCCTATGCCAATGGCCGAAGGGCAAAGAAAAGAACGACCACATTTTGTCATCCGGAGCATGTACTACCGTCATCTTGCTCAGTTATGATGGAGTTAAAAAATGCAACGAATAATATCTCTAACTATTTTGAAGTTGAGGGCTTACCGGGCTGCCAATTGTGGAAAGGAATTCACTGCTCTTCCAATCCTGCAAAAAAGGTTAGTACTTTGATCTTTGACTTTCCATAGCTGAGCTTCACATATGCCAGTTCAGGGAATATGGTCTCCAGGCTGGGTCTTCCGAACCAATCTAGACTATTTGGAACCGATGTTTACAAGAAAGAAATTCGCTATACTTCCAGTCTTGCAAATAAAAATGTTTGTTTCTTTGATTTTCCTCAGTCGGGCTTCATATGTGCCAGCTCAGAGATTTGGTCTCTAGGTTGGGTCTTTCGAACCAATCTGGACCACATGGTCTTCCAGGCGGGTTCCTTCAAACCGGGCTAGGCTATCTGGTCTTGTCAATTATAGGGAAGAAATTCGCTGCTCTTTCAAACCTGTAAAAAATAGTAACAACTGATTCTTGATTCTTGACCTTTGATCTGAATTTTGTTCATTGATTTTTTATTTGAAATTTGATTTGAATTTGGATGCTTGATTTGGAATCTTTTTTTTTTTTGGGAAAACGACATTTTTTCTATAAAATGGTCCCCCCTGTTCATTCTTCATTCTAACTTTTTTGAAGTTAGTTCCTAGGACCCTCTGGTTTTTCTTGAAGTTTTCCCTCTTGTTCTTGAAGTTTGTTCTTAGTGTTCTTCATTTTGCTCTTGGAGTTTTTGAAAATATTCATCTTGTTCATGAGGGAGGAGCTAATTGGAGAATTCGTCATTCAAGCGAACTTTTATGCAAATTGGGAAAATTTATGGGGCTTCTTATAATTTAGGAAAATTTTGGGGCTTCTTGCAATTTTGAGAATATGGTTGAAAGGAGAAGAGGAAGACTACGGAGGGTCCAACTCAGAGTTACAAAATCCTTCCACGGGATGATGGCTTGGCCGGTATTCGGCAAACTCTTCACAATAGTCGGAATCACATACGCAACTCCATATGGGATTCTGGTAAGTTTTATACTTCATTTATTATTTTGATCATCTTTTTTTCCTATTTTGTTCTTCCTTTCTTTTTTATTTATCATATTGTTTTTGCTTTTTGCTGCTTCTTTTTTTTTCATTCATTATTTCCATTAGCATGAGGGGAAGGAACCACCCACGTTGGCCTCTTATGGCCATCCGAACATGGTTCAGTCCTGGCATAGGATGCTCCCTCACAGGGTGAAGGAGATGGTTGATGACACCTATCTATGCTGGTTGGCCCTTGTAGAGACCCAAAAATTTAATCTGGCATTAGTGGGGGCCCTGATGGAGCAGTGGTGGCCAAGTACTCACACTTTCCACCTTCCTGTTGGTAAGGTTACCATTACGCCTATGTGCTTCTATGCCTTGACAGGCATTCCATTTGGGGGTAGAACGATGACCTTACCCGCAAGATTCCGATTGCCAGGGAGTTTGACCGGAATCACCATTAAAGCCACTAGATGTGCATCTGCCTAGTGGAGATTAGTACTCGATGGTGGAAATTTGGCCTGGGGGAAAATCCAGGCAACATGTATCAGATAGCACATTCCTTCCTGCTGTTTGCCATGGGTCAATGCCTCTTCGGTGACCTCCGAGGGGGAGTAGATATCCGCCTGGTGCACTTCCTCAAAGATCTTCGCACAATAGATACATGGGATTAGGGCTGGGCCGCCTATGTATATCTCTTGCGGTCCCTGGACTTGCTGTCCTATGGGGATAGGGGCCCCAAGGGGGCTTGCTACATTATCCAGGTAACTTTCCTTCTCATATCTATTTCCTTTTAGTCATTAGGTTTGCAGTTTCTTACTTTGATTTCTTGAAATAGCCTTGGTGTTTTGAACATCTGGGAACCATAGCCCCTAAACTGAGGGATCCTGAGACATTCTTCTTCCCCCTAGCCACAAAATGGGGAGATAACCAGGTGGTCCGGGCCCAATGCCATCCTCCATGGACCACGCTCGTCTCTGAAAAATCTCCGAGGTATGCCATGTAGACCTTGAAATTCTATTTTCGATCTTGTACTTACCCTTCCTTGGTTTTGTAGGTTACTTGGAGACAATTTCATGACCTGTGTTTCTAGATTCCAAGAGAGTCATCTAAGCTCATCAATTTCGAGAATCGAGTCCTTTTGAGCTGTGGGGCTATGCACAGTACTTAGAGGAGAGTAGTACGTGGTGGACATTGATCCACATCCTTCTCGGTCTTCTTCTACCCACCATGTACTATCTAGAGATCATCCGGGGGCGAGATGAGGCGCTTAGCTACGGAGTATGGGAGGACTCCTTTCTTGATCCGGATAGGGACTACGGGCCTTCTGGAGGAGGAGATAGGTGCACCCTCTCAATCCCAATGGTCTAGTGGTATGTTGCCCTTTCTTGAGTATTTCCTATAGATTCTTCCTTTTTTGGTCTTCTTGATGTTCTTTCGGGGAGAGTGAGCGTGTAGATCCTTCGCTGTTGGGTCACATACGTTCTGCCAATCCTTCGGGGGCCCTCTAGCAGTGCCGGCCTCTAAGGGTTACTAATGTCCTCTTTCATGGCTTCCCTGCCTGGACCTATCCCAATGCAGCAAACCCCAGTCTCCCTCATCTTTTGGAGCCGAACACAGATGTAGACACTTCCCTTGGGCTGCCTATTCCTTATGATTATGTGAGTAGCTGATCATTTTCCAATTAACTCTTGACTTCCTTTGGCTGATATGCTCTTTCTCAGGTGTCCCAATAGGTCTATGCTGAGATTATGAGGATGCATTATGGCCTGTGCGAGGTGATAGTTGCCAAGGATTGGGAGATTGCCCGATAGGGTGCATTGATTGAGGACTTGACCCAGAGGCTGGAGTAGGTTGGACTAACATTTGTGGATTCCTCGGTGCTTTATGAGGATGGTTCAGAGTACGGTTCAGATGATGGCTTCTGACCTATAGGGATTTGTTCTTGCATTTACTGAAAACACAAACACATGGATATTTTCTTTCTTTTTTCTTTTTCCCTCCCATTGTTTGTTCATCATTTTATTTCAACATCTTATGAAAACTTACTTTTGGCACAAAGAAAATCTCTCTTCATTTTTTTTTTTGTTTATTTTTGCTTACAATGCTTAGGCACAATCAATTCCATAACTCAAGTCATAATTAGAATAATCGGGATAACATGAAAATCCAAATACTTCCTCATTCCATTACCAAGGGAATTACATATAAAGGGGGACTATTTTCCTACCATAGATGGGATAGGTGAATAACAAGGTGGGGAAAAATTCTTGAGGTGGGTGAAAGTTCACTAACTCTTCTGGGTCCGTCTCCTAGATCCTGTATTGTCGGCTGATGTACATAGGCAAATAAAAGGATGTGTGAGTCAATCCCATCAATCTAACATAGTTGTGGCCAGGGGTCTTCATCAGAAAATCTTCTTGTGGCTTCCCTGGGCACCTCCATACGATATCTTACACAGTCCTTTCCTGCAGGTACTTTTCCCAATTAGTGATAAGGTTCGAATTCTAAAACTTCCCTCTTATCCTAGTAGCAAAGAGCTCCAAGTGGGCCTCCCCTTAATGGTGTGGTGAGCTTTAGTTTCTTGAGGAGCCAAATCTGAAAAATAGCAGGACTCCCCTAATAACGATCTAGTCTGAATCTATGGCCATAGCTAATGTCATTAAATCCCTTGAACATTTTTGCAAGAACTGGTAGGGACGATGTCACCTCCCTTCTTCAACTGTTATACTATCTCAATCAGAACAGATGGTGCACCATGCCCAGGAGTGTGGAGGACATGACGAGCTATCATCCAAAGCAAATAAGCATCCATGGATCTCTGTTGATGGATTCCTCCCATTGGTAGATATTGGATGAAGATTTGAGCCACCTTCAGAATGTCGATCTTCCCATACCGCATAAAGCGCTTTTTCTTCTTCTTTCCATCCGAAGAAATCCTGAATTTCCTCCAGGCAATCTTCCTTTAAAGAGGGTTGGAACAAACTGCCTTTGGGTGGAGATAGCATACAAACCTGAAATTCTTCAAGAATTAGGCAAATCTCTGCTAATCCAAACCTAAATACATGTAGATTGGTATCCCAGTGTTGAAGCACCTTCCGGAGCAATTGGTGATGTAGCTTCACACATCCAATATTTAATTCTAAGGTCCATTTCCTCAACGTCTTATCCAACTAGCCCATGAATTTTCCTGAAACCAACACAAAAAAAACGAGATATGATGATTTATCAAAGCATTACTCATTAGCTAATGATTCAAACAAGCCTTTACCATTGTTGCATCAAGCTCTTCTTTTTTTTCTTTTTTCACTTTGACTGACCAAGGGTGGAGAACAAACTAGCCTTGATAAACTGATGCCAGATGGAGATTTTCTTTTAGGGGATAGAATCCTGGATAATAATGGATGGACTATAGGTGAATGATAGATACCTAATGGCCTTGCATGCCAAATGGCAATTCTTGGGGGACACAAACTATGATGATCTTTTAAGGTACTTTTCTTATTAGTCAAGGAACCAATTTATTGCCTTTAGATGGTTGAGACCGCACTTGCACATGTCAAGTTTCCTACGTATCCCTCGAAAGGAATCAGTTCTAGCGTAGTAGGCTATTCACCCTTTCAAACATAATATTTCGTAAGTTGATCCATATTGACCAGTCCGGGTATTTCTTTGTTGTTGTGGTCTATAAGTTTCAAAGCTTTTCCTGGTAGAATTTCTTTGACAGTGAATAGGCCACTCCAGTTGGGCCTAAATTTTCCTCTTGGGTCATGAATTGGGGCTCTTTATTCCCAAAGAACAAGTTTACCCACCTCTATGTGACGGGGCTTCACGTTCTTGTTGAAGGCTCAGGCCATTCTCAATTGATAATTTTTTAGATTATCCATGGCTTTCTTGCGCCTTTCGTCAGGAAAGTTGAGCTCATCATGTCTGGCCTTTATCCACTCTCCTTCAGATAGTTGACTATCAAGGAGCACCCTTAGGGATGGTACCAGGATTTCCACGGGTAGAACTGCCTCAACCCCATATGCCAAAGAGAAAGGTGTTGCCCCTGTCAAAGATCGTACAGAAGTCTGGTATGCCCATAAGGCAAGGGGTAACTTATCAGCCCAATCCTTATGTGTTCCTGTCATTTTCTCTAGAATGACTTTGATATTCTTGTTAGCTGCTTTTACTGCCCCATTGGTCTGTGGCCTATAAGTGGTAGAGTGATGCTTTCTGATACCGAACTTTGTGTAGATTTTATCAGTCTTTCCCTAGAAATGGGATCCCTGATTTGACATCAATTCTTGAGGTACTCCATATCAGGAAATGATGATTTCTTGGATGAACTTAGTCACCTTAGTAGATGTGAGGATTGCATAGGACTGAGCTTCTACCCCCTTGGTGAAATAATCAATGGCTACCAAGATGAACTCATGGCCATTGGATGTTTTAGGGTGGACCTTTCCAATGATATCAATGCCCCAAGTGGAGAATGGCCAAGGTGAACTAAGCAAATGCAACTCTGTTGGTGGGATATGTATGATGTTAGCAAATATTTGACACTTGTGGCATTTCTTGACAAAGTCCACACAATCTGCTTCCATTGTGTTCCAGTAATATCCTAGCCTGAGGATCTTCTTAGATAACATCTTGGCATTCATGTGGGATCCACAAAGACCTTGATGAATTTCTTCCATGATAGTTGTAGCTTATTCCTTATCTACACACAACAATTGTATTCCGTCATAGGATCTTTTGTATAACAAATCCTCTTAGAGAATAAACTGGGTGGTATATCTCCTCAGAAACTTCTTTTCTCTGTCATTTGCTTCAACTGGGTACTTCCTTTCCTTGATGAAATCCACTATGTGAGCAAACCAAGACTAACCATCCAAAATGAGAGAGTTCAAGAAATTCTGATAAATAGGCCTACTTCTTTGTTCTACCAAGAATGGTTGGACTCTATCATAGAAGCCAAGGTTGCAAGGGGCATCAAAAAATTTGTTGTTATCCCTTTAGAAGTATTCGAACAAAATTTTTTCAAAGTGTTCAATCACCTCTTCTAGATGTTCTTGATATGGTTTCAGCTTTTCATCTCCAGTTTTCCACTTTCCCTGCATCTGAAAAATGACAATGGATGAATCTCCATACACCTTGATCCTTTTTACCCCAATGGTCAAGGCCATTCCTAGTCCCAAAGCACAAGCTTCATACTCAGTAATGTTGTTGGTACAGGGGAAATCAAGGCAGGATGATGAAGGTAAATAAAGACCGTTAGGGGTGACGAGCAATATTCCCGCACCACATCCCTTTTGATTAGCCACTCCATCAAAGAATAATTGCCATCGTTAACTATGTCTTCCTCCTCCATTGCAGTGATTCATTCATCGGGAAAAGCATCATCCAAGGATCTTCCATCTTCTGTGGGATGGGTAGCCAAATAATTGGTTATGACCTGCCCCTTGACAGATTTCTGAGTAACATAGGTGATGTCAAACTCTGATAGCAAAAGCAACCAATGAGCCATCCTTCCAGTTAAGGCTAATTTCTCGAAGAGATATTTGATGGAATCCATCCTTGAGATCAAGTGCACTGAATAAGAAACCATGTAGTGTTGCAACCTTTTCGTTGCTCGAATCAGTGGAGCACAATTTCTTTCCAAAGATGTGTACCACGTCTCATATCCATGAACTTCTTGCTGAGATAATATACGGCATGCTCTGCCCCTTCTTTTGTCTCCTTTTGTGCTAGCAAAGAACCCATGGAGTATTCTCTTACAGATAGATACAACAGAAGTGACTCTCCTTCCGCCGGCGGTGTCAATACTGGTGGGTTCATGAGATATCCCTTGATTTTGTCAAAAGCTTGTTGGCATTGGTCATTCCATTCCGTGTGCTAATCCTTCTTCAGCAGCTTGAAAATTGGTTCACATATTGTAGTCAACTGAGCTATGAACCTACTAATATACTAGATGTGACCAAAAAATTCTCATATTTGCTTCTCCATCTGAGGTGGGGGCATTTCCTGAATTGCCTTGATTTTGATAGTATTGACTTCAATGCCTCTTTCACTTACTAAGAAACCTAACAATTTTTCTGCTGTTGCCCCAAATACACACTTCTCAGGGTTCAATTTCAGCTGATACTTCTTGATTCTTTCAAAGAAACGCCTTAGCGCAGGAATATGCCCCTGTCGATCTTTTGACTTTACTATCATGTCGTCCACATAGACTTCCACATCTTTGTTCATCATATGATGCAATATGGCTATAGTTGCTCTCTGATAAGTTGCCCCGGCATTCTTTAGCTCAAAAAGCATCACCTTGTAACAATAGGTTCCCCACGAAGTGGTGAGGCTATCTTTTCACGATCTTCTGGGTGCATGCATATTTGGTTGTATCCTGAGAATCCATCCACGAAGGATAACAAAGCATGCCCTACCATGTTTCCACCAATACATCAATGTAAGGTAATGGGAAATCAACTTTCGAGCTTACTTTGTTAAGATCTCGAAAGTCCACACACATTCGTACCTTGCCATCTTTCTTCGGTGCTGGTACAATATTGTCTAACCATTGGGGGTACTTTACAACTTGTAGGAACCCTGCATTTGATTGCTTCACAACTTCTTCTATGATCTTTTCACTCCACTCTAGCCACATTCTTCGGAGCTTCTGTTTTACTGGCTTTGCCACAGGGTAAGTCGGTAATCGATGCTGCACAATGTTAGGGTCGATACCAAGCATATCCTCATAAGACCAAGCAAAGACCTCAAAAGATTACTCATCCATTCTACTTCTTCATCATCAAGGGCAGTGCCAATTTTTACCTCTCGAAGACATTAGTCGATTCCTAGATTAATAACCCGAGTATCCTCAAGGATGGGTTGGGTTTTCTTTAGTTTGCATTGTTTTATTAATTCTTGATATTTATTAAGATCATCATCGGAAAAAGGAAGCAAGTCATACTCGGAATTAGAAATTTCATTCATGAAAAATGGAGTAACAGATTTGACATACAGGGACTCTGGACTCTTCTCAAGAGGGGAGGTTTGACATAGAATCATAAACAATAGACTCGACTATAGACTTGATAACTGGCTTGATGCTTTTTTCAGGGGTGATCAGACTGGTTGAATCAAAAGCATGAGCAAATTGTAAGTTTTCTCTAATGCTTGTCCAGTTCAAAAGTGGTTTAGTGGCCTAATGGATGAGGAGATGTGGCAAAGGGCCTTCTTTGCCTTTTGAGAAAGTTGCTGCTATTTCTTCAGTGGCTCAATAGTTCCTCTGGACAGGTGCCCGCTTCTTCATGAATACCAGTTGGTCAATCTCGTGCTCTTGAAAGATAAACTTTCTGAGGGGTGAAGAATGATGGAGACTGCTCAATCCTTTTTCTATGACGTCCATCTTTTCGAGCCTATTGAGGGTTGCCATCTGGTACCTTGGTCACATCTTTGAACACCTTCACGAGTCTTCCCATTGCAATTGGTTCGAGCACAGTATATACAAACCATCATCCTTTGCACTCTCCTCTATTTTGCATATGTGCTTCTTCCTCGAAAAGGAT
Source organism: Macadamia tetraphylla (assembly GCA_022985045.1). NCBI lineage: Eukaryota > Viridiplantae > Streptophyta > Magnoliopsida > Proteales > Proteaceae > Macadamia > Macadamia tetraphylla. The sequence continues at coordinate 18,594,030 of CM040973.1, forward strand.
GGGGCTTAAGCTCATGCAACTCTCAAGCTCTTGGCTCTTGTAGGAGGGAGCAAATGAAGCCTTTCACATCACAGGAAAGTGGTAGACTCCAGGTGAGTCTTATCTTCTTTTCCCACTCCCTTTTCAGGAGGACATGAGGACTTGGTAATTCCTTAGATTGGATCAATGTTGTAAGATCACCAGAGAAAGACCCAGTCTCAATCAGTGCAATTTCTGCTATCCTAGTGATGCAACTGTCTTGGTCACCTTCATTGAGTAACATTTTTTGTTGTTCTACTTCATGAGTCACCTAGTCGAACTTGTCTTGAAAGAACATTTCAAATCCTAGTTGCATCTTTACTACGGTTTCATCAAACCATGGCTCCACATTTTCACAAAAGGGGAAATCCTCTCCTTCTTTCACAAAGTATCCATTGAGAGTAGGGTAGTAAGTGATGGAGATCTTCCTAGTCATCCTCAACACTTTCTACTCTTTGACAGTTGGAGGAATGTACCCGAGACCATTCTTTCCTTTGTTCACTACCAAACTAGGCTACTTTGGAACTCCTTGATGATATATACCTAGTCTCATGCTAGAAAAATATTGCATATTCTTCATCATCTGATTTACTGGTGGACTTCAGATGGCTTTATAGTTAGCTGGGATATTCTCCTTTGGAGCTTCTTTGGCAATGGCTGCGCAAGTGGTGTCTAATTCAAAACCACTCAGTTGCACCTCCTGGTCTTGTTTTTCCCCATTTTCAATGTTGGCCAAAGTGTTAACCACTTTAAGATCTCCGGCCACTAAGACCACCTTCCCCTCATGAATGAACTTCATTTTTTGATGGAGACTAGAGGACACCGCCTTCGCAGAATGCAACAAGGCCTTCCCAAGAGTATGTTAAAAGCTATCGGTATATTAATGACTTGGAAATCAACATCAAACTTCACTGGGCCAATCTTTACAGCAAGGGTAATGATGCCAAGGATCTTCCTCTTGGTGTTATCGTATGCCCTTATAGTTTGGGTGGTTGGCCTCATTTCTTCCAAGTTGACACTGATACTCTTTACTTATCTCAATGGTAGCACATTCAAAGTGGACCCATTGTCAATAAGAACCTAGGGAACTACTTTGTCAAGGCATTCAACTTTAATGTGGAGAGCCCGATTATGTTGGGTTTCCTTAGGAAGCTCAAAATCCAAGAACATCAGAGACTACACTACATATGTCGCTCCTACTATATGTGCAATGTGTGTCAAATTTATCTCGATCGGCACTTGCACATTAGCAAGAGACCTCAAGACTGCTTCATGGTGTGAAAGGGATGCCATCAACAATCCCCAAATGGAGATATTTGCCTGGAACTCCTTGAGTCAAGCCAAAACTGGGTTCACTGGCTTTTTCTTCACGCTGCTAATTTTGGCCTCATTTTCCTTAGTTGTTTTACTGCTAGGGCCTTGCCCTTGTAGTCTTTCCCACTTCTATTTTCCATCACGTTGATTGATTTTTTCACAATAATCTCCGTGGGATAACTATCTTCATCATCACTATTGGTTAGGGTGATTATCCCCACCATAGAATCATTTTCTTCTTCTGATTCCCCATCCCTGTTTGGGGTGGGAAGTTGAGGACCTCCACAAATATCCACAACCCTAGCTTGTAGCTTCTTGACTGCATTGGAAAGGTGTTGGAATGCAGCGTCTATTACCTCTGCGATTGTGTCATCTGGTCCTATTTCCTCCAGATCATCCAATTGCTCCCGGTAGTAAAGATCATTGACGGTTACTTCCCCCAACATTTTGTCAATTTCTTCTATCCTTTCTCACATCTTTAATGCAGTGGAGTATACTTCACACAGCTTTTGTTCCGGCTCGACTAGAGAATTTGGTTCATCCAAATAAACTTGCAATAGCACTCTAGATCCTTCATCACTGTCTGAGTCTGAAGTAGAATCATCTCCTTCCATCTAAAGGGAAGAGTAAATGCCACCTGTTGGATCAGCTATCAGATCATCACCACCAATAGCATAGACTGAGAAACATGTCGAATGTTCTAGTGAGTAGTATTCTGACCCATCATCATAATCATTGTACCAAGGCCCTTAGTAGTCATCCCAGTCTGGATACCCATCCTTCTCATCTTTATTTTCATCCTCATCGTCCTCATCATCATCCTCTTCTTTGCTGATTTTACTCCCACTTGATTCTTCGTCAGATTCCTCAGGACCATCAAATTCTTCGACATCCAAACGCTCATAGTATTTAGAGTGTACATGTAATATCCCGCTTTTTAAACCCGGTCTGATTTCGTGGTTGAACCGGTTTAACTATGCAGGAACCGAGCCAGAGGATATTAGAGCGGGTTCCTTATGGGCCATGATGGCACGGGTGACCTTAAACACCGGCTGGCCCGACAAGTCCGAGCATGCGAAGAGGCGGAGTGCCCAAACCGTGTACGTGCACCTACCATAAGGCTATGTACGGATAAGCAGGTATTATATCCGTATTTTAAGGTATATCGTATGCTACGTCAGATGGTTGGGGTGGGGTCCGAGCCGAGGTCCGAATCCGGTCAAAATCCCATGTCTTGACTCTCAGGTGGATATAACAGGTGGGTACACCGACCCACCTGAGTGACCCATCCAACACTATTCACTTAAGTAGGAATAGTATATAAAGCTTTATGACTTCTTTTCTTTCCATTTATTACCCTCGTACGTTTGGTGAGAAAAGTAAAGAGGAGAGAGAAAAAGAAAGGGAAGAAGAAAGGAAGAGGAAGAAGGGAAGGATTTCAGTGGCGCCGAAGCTCGATCTTGCCATTCCGGTGCCGGGAGAGTAATCTTCAACTCGAGATCTACAGTTGGAGGTAAGAAAAGTTGGGTTTTATGAACATTAACCATACCCACGCTTTAAACCCTTGATTCGAGTATGGTTTCTTAAGATCTTGTAAATACCCTTTGAAATTATGAATCTAAGGTTTAATAGATGATTTATGTGTTGATCTTGAAGGATTTGAAGAGATATTGACAAGGTAGAAGGAGCATTGTGAGTTGGAAGTGATTTGGAGGGTTTGAAGTCATCCTTGAGCAAAGAAGGTAAGATGGTTCCCCTCACTTGAATCTAACTTAGATCTAAGCTAGAACCATCCTATGGGACTTTAAAGGTGTGAAGAATGGGTTGAGAAAAGCCCTATTTGGGTCCCCAAGGAATGGAGGAAGTTGAGAAGAAACTGGGGTTTTTCCGCCAAAACCGGCGGGTGCAACCGGTGGGTCCCTACCCGCCTGAGACACCCACCTGAGAGGACCAGGGGGTTCTTGCCAAACCGCGGTAGGACGGTGGGTCCTACGGTGGGTCCATACCGGTCCAAACCGGGTAGGACGGTGGTAGACTACCCACGTCGACCCACAGTGGCCGAGGTGATCCGTGGGTCCGTCGAGCCCAAATCGGACGTGTGACCTTCTTCGACGTCTAAACACGATTTTGACGTCGGTTTCATAAATTTTGATTCTAAAATTGTGAAGTACTAACCCCTCTCAATTATGTTAGGTTCACCAAATCCTACCCGATTCGCTCCGGATCTCACCCGTACCGAACGGGAATCCTTGTACGCTACAAGTAAGTGGAGAGAGAACGTTTGGCCTTGTTCGAGGCATTTGTTTGGCATTCATATAGCTATATCTAACTTAGTCATGTCATCATGAATATGCTATATAGATTAGTCATTTCACCCATTGATATGCATTTATGCTATGTTTACTTTTCAAATGCAAATTGAATGAGATGTATTATGTTGAATGTGGACATCATGTTGCATAATGCATTGATAGACTAGATGCCGTGGTCGGCTTGGAAACGAATGCATTGGTGGCCCGTGGTATGGGACACGGAGGCACTATGATGTACTATATAGGAGCATACGGTATTAGGATTCTCACCATCCGTGCTCGACCCTTCCCAACAGGGTTAAGGTGTTGGGTTGCAATTTGGGGAAGCAGGGTCGCGTTGTCGGACACTGTGGCGGTTAGGCATTACGCCCGAGTCATGTAGGACAATCGGCAACCCCGTGGTATTTCAAGAGGGCCAATCGTCGCTTTTAAATTCTGGAGTCAGACTCCATTTAATTTATTTACATTTCTGTTGAGAGCCGGTGGACGGCATTGTCTTTATTTTTCCGAGTACTCACGGTGGGCCTTCTCCAACAGCCCTATAGGCGTATCGTGGGAGGGAGTTCGCGGCTCGTACCCGGAGTATACGCGCACTGTGGTTGTAGTAGCACTAAAACCAAAGACTTAGTAATGTTGATTAGGTGTATGTGATTTAAAATGAATTGCATGGCATGTAGTGCATATGATGTGTTGTGATGTGTGGACTGTTGTGTGTGGTCCACCTCTCTACTTACTGAGCTAGTGAGCTCATTCCACGGTGCACCCCTTTTAGATGATTTTGCGGTCATGCATCCGAGGAGCATGGGGTGGGTCCCACAATGAGTTTCTAAGAGGATGTGGACCCGAGGAGTTTTAGCACGGCGTGCAATGTGTGAGAGCTGTGTCTAGGAAGGGTTCGAGGCCAGTGAGCTCCGCCTTGATACCGAACCGATGTACTCGATGATTTTGATGAATTCTTGTATATACTTGATATTTGAACTTTATTCTTTTTTTGTATATATCATGCCTTCGGCCCAAATGTATATAATTATTGTATCACCACTTGGGTATCAAGTATATGGAATTATTCTGGTAAAACTTAGTCTTCCTGATTTGATGAATTGATGTTAGGGGTGTATCTTGTGGTGGAATACATGTCGATGATCTGGCAGTTTGGGTTAACGGTGTTAACTCGGTCACCACTCCGGTTCAAGTCGACGGTGTGACAAGCGTGGTATCGGGCGTGATGCTCGCTTCACTCCTGACATACCATTAGAATCCCGTAGATTCTATAATAGGAAAATGGGGTTGGGCTAATATAAAAGCTTTAAAGATTTAAAAGTCAAAGGAAGAAAGTATAAAAGTGGGGTTATATTATAAGTTGCATTCATGGCATGCGTGAGTGTAGGTAAAAGGTAATTAGGTTGGTACTATAACCTATAAAGTACTATTTTGACGAAATTTGAGCATACGCGTAAAATGGGATTTCCAAAAATTTTACACAAAACACCCATAAACAACAGATAATAATATAACCAAGGGCACAGATAGAAAAATCACATCACCACAAAACCACACAGGTATTCCACATATGAAAACACCACAACAATCCATTATCCAAAGATATTTTATTCCATAAATGAAATCAAGTTACATTACAATTACAAGGAATGAGATAAATAAATACACAATGTCTACAAAAAGAGAGAAAATGGATAAACAGCTAGTGTGGGCGAGCCAATCCCTCACTGGTCGTCGTCATCGTCGTCGATGATCACCACGTTCGCCGGAGGCCTGGAGTTGACGTTGAAGTGGTGATCATAGTAATCGAACCTCGCGTTCACCACCCGTACTTCCCTCCGAAGCCGGCCATAGTCTGCTGAGATAGCATTGGCCCTGGTGTCCAAGTCCTGACCCAGCCTACGGAAGGAATCCTCCAAGGTGGTCTGCCGGGGGCAATCTCATCCAGCCCTCGATTCGAACGCCATCCTGCAAGGCCCGCATGGAGGCTGTCCTACCCTCATAGTCGTAGTCACCACTCCCAGGTGGTGGGGCTCCATATGGTGGGGCTGCAGCTCTGGAAGAACTAGGACCCGGACCTCTCGACTCCTGAGGCGCCTCCTCAGGGATGCTGCCACCCATCCGATCCTCCTCCTCGTCCTGAGGAACGTAGTCCTCATCCTCCTCACTGGACTCCTCCTCCATGAGGACATCCTCTATAGGGGCAGCCCTCTTACCCCTACCTCTCCGAGTTCCTGATCTAGGAGGTGAATCCATGAGGGTATGGAGACCCATCTTCAAGAGGTTGCTCCGATCGAACCTATCAGCCGGAGTCTTCCCCTCCTCTCCGCTCAGATTCACCCCGAAGAACTCGAAGATCCTGGTGAGGATCCTGCCGTATGGGAATCCTCCGCCTCCGGGTGGGAAGCATGGTGCTCCATCGCCGGAGGATGATATAGGGAAGGCACAAGTGCTCCCGCCTCCCTCTCGGTGTGAAGATACAAAATACGATGAAAGCGCCATGAAACCCACTGGTTTCGATGACCTCCTCGGGAGCAGGTTGAACCGGATCAACAGGCGAAGAGCGGACCTCGGGGAAGAAAGATGTCTCGGACTCAAGGCGACTGCGCCTGAGATGGTCTCAGATGAAGTCCGCGTCTGTGCTCATGAATGGTCCACAGGGCCTACTCCGGGGGATCAGAGTATCGGTATCCCTCCGATATGCCCGGATATGGCCAAGGTGCCTACCGTCAGGTGGATATCCACTCCTTCACCAAGTGCCGATGGTGAATTCCCGTCTTGATCGACACTTCCGGTTGCAATAGAACCGCGACGAGCTGCTCGTAGCATGGTCGGTCCACAAGAATAGAGTCCTAGCCCAATCTGAGAACCTCTCTGAAGCTCGCCTTGTGGAAGTCCTCGACTACCACGGTCTTTTCCATCAACGACCCCTTAGGAAGTTGGGCGTTGGGCTCTGACTAGTGAAGTGCTCCTCATCATAGTCTGAAGGGTCGACCGACGGTGGTCTCCTGGCGAGGAGCTGAAGTGCTGGTCTCCGCACTTTTCCGCTTAGAAGCGTGGTCTTGCGTCGAACGCCCAGGAAGATGGTCCTTTTGGTCGCGTGGCGACATTCGCAATAAGGAAAGAGAGTTGGGTTAACGAAGAAAAAAGCAGCATTAAAGAAGGAAACCCAAAACCAGTTTATACAAAACGGGAGCGACAACTGAGAACGATAGGAAACTTATGACATGAAGCACGGTAGTTGACAACGCATAGGAACAAGTCAAAACAGCAAAGGACAGCAAAAGCAAAGAGTATAAGTAAAATGAGGGAATTCAAGTCTATGGTGCAAATTCGAATATAATGGAGAGCAACCGGAAACCATAGAACTAAGACGAAATGACATAGTAGTGGGATGATGGAAATGCAAGAACATGCCCCAAATAGACTATAGAGTTCTATGAATACTAGTATGAATGAAAATCAAGGAAATCAATGCCAAAAATAGGAATTTTCATGGGATAACATAGGGATTCCAAGCATAATGGATGATTCATGCAATCTAAAGCATATTAAGCATAAAACAAGTGGAATGTACTACAAAGGAATCACCAATTGGAGAAAAGGATCAACAATATAAGAAATCCCCAAATTTGGGAACCTAGGGCACAAATTGGGGGTTTTTTCCCCAAATGAAGAAACAAATGCCTATAAACTACGAATGACTACAGTAGAATCATCATAAACACATGGAAAGACTATTCTATGGTGAAAAATAGAGAAAGAAAGCCTAGAAAGTAAACCCTAGTCAAGCATTTCACCTAAATGGAAATTCTGGAAAAAAGAAGAAGAGGAACTTACTTGGATGAAGATGAGTTGACTCTCCTCTAAAAGTGCCGAGTGGGTGAGTGAACCCGAGTAGAAGCGCAGTAGACCCCAAGATCGCCCAAAAGGAAAGGGAAGAAAGAGAGGAGAGAGTGAGAGGTAGCAAAGCAGGCTGAAGGGCCTGCTCGTTTTTAACAGGCAAGACCAAGGGGTCGGACAGGGTCCCTACCGCCAGTGACACCCGCCGGTTTGGGGAATCGGACAGTGGTCCCTACCCGTCGGTTCATCCAGGTTAGGTCGAGAAGGAAAATTTGAAAATTGAAATTTTTTTTTTTCTTTTTTTCTTTTCCTTCTCTTTCCTATTATGCTTTCATTGATTTTTATGGTGGATATTATTCCTATGATCAATATGCTATGGTCAAGTGGGACCATTAGCATGTATGTTGTGGACTTTGCCTGACCTTGGAATTGAGCTATGATTAATTACTGAGCTATCATACGCTACAACACCTCATATAATGGCATATGATTGTGTGCCTAAATCAGTTCTATGGTGTTTAACCAATATGGTGTGTGATATGTTCGTGCAGGGATGGATGGTAGCGCACTAGATCCGTAGTAATGCCCGAGGTACCTCGGGGTCCTCGCGGTCGGTCGACCACAAAATCCTAGAGGGTCCTGCTGGGGCATATCTCACCTCCACTACCTCCAGAGACCCTTGGTCGGGTGGGGCACATGGGGACCCACCTGATCGCCTCCCGGACCCTCCACGGTTATCACACCGGAGATGTTGCTACAATAATTCAGCAGTCCCAACAAGCTTTCCAACGACAAATGCTTCAAGACAAAGCATTTATAGCGCCATCCACAGAAGCTTGGGTTTTTCTCAACGTCAACCTCCCCGGGTACTCACTCCGCAGGACCCACCTGTAGGGTCGGGAACGGGACCACAAGTGGGTACACCTCCAATCCCACCATTTGGTATTCCTCAGCATGGGATGCCTCATCCGTACTCCTATTATCCTACCTATGCTCCTAACTTCCCGACGACGAGTAATACGTCAAGGGTAGTGGAGTCGTTCAAGAGGAACTTACCACCGGTATTCTCTAAGGTGGGGAATGATCCTCTAGAACCGGATCAATGGATCCAAGAATTGGAGAAGATATTTGAGGTGCTTGAGTGCACGGATGCCCAGAAACTTATCTGTGCTGGGTTGCAACTCAAGAAAGAGGCAAATTCTTGGTGGCAAGCCTCCAAACCTATATTGATGGCTGCTCATCTAGAACCTACTTGGGAGCAGTTTAAGGAATTGTTCTTGGATAACCATTATCCGCAGCGTTCGAGATCGGAAGGACGAAGTTCATGGCCTTAACTCAAGGAGGTAAAACTGCCCTTGAATATCGAGCAACAATTCAGAGTTTGTTCCATTTTGCCCCAAGGCATATGCGAACAAATAAGAGAAGGCACAAGGTTCCTAAAAGGCCTAAAAGCATCTATTGGGTCGTGCTTGAAGTCTTGGATTTGACCGAATATGGCAGATTATCAGAAGGCCAAAACAATGGAAGATAAGCAAAAGGTGACAGTCCCTCACTCGGATGGAAGAGAACGAATCCATTCCCAAATGGGAAATTCTCCAAAGCATACCGGGATCATACAGTTCTGGGCCTATGTATAGAGCCCTATAGGCCATCTGGTTACTCTTCTAGGCCGTTGGTGGTTCGGTTCTACCTCTTTTCGCCAACACTAGTGTGGCGCCTCGGCTCCCAAAGGGCCCCCTCGACCTCCATCTCAACGGTCAAGTCGAGGGGCCCGCCCCGATTCCGCGCCAGATTCGTTGTTTCAACTGCCATTCCTATGGGCATTATCGAAAGATTGTCGGGCCCGACCAGCCTTGCCCTCTAGTCACCCTCTGCGTCCGACCTCCCTTACCTCGAGGCATCAACCAGGAAGGATGTATGCCCTATCACCGAGGAAGTGAGGCTAGTATGGTTATAGCAGTACATTTTTAAAATTTAAAAAATTTTATTATGATTTATATGATGACCTCTTTGAAGTTAATATACATTGTTATATTAGGTATTCTACCCATATCGGGCATACCGACCTATGTTTTATTTGATTAGAGCTACTCATTCTTCATCTAAGAGATTTGTAGGAAAACTTGGGATGTCACCGATCCTAGACCATGGAATGATTGTTAGTATGCCTCTGGTAAAATTGACAGTTGAAGGAAGTGTATGGGCGTGCGGGGGAGATTAGTGGGAAGAACTTTGATGCACAACTCATTAAGTTCAATATGCAGAATTTTGATGTTATATTGGGTATGGATTGGTTGTCGGCTCATCAAGCTAACGTGATCTATGCAGAAAGGCTGATTAAGGTGACAGATGTCGAAGGGAAAGAGTGGGTATACCGAGTAGATACAATGAAAAGGGTGAAGAAGGTCCTCATCTCCGCTCTTCAAGCGGTAAAGTTGCTAGAAAATGGATGTCAGGGTTTCTTAGCCTCGGTATCGATGTTGATGCAAGAGTTACACCTCTAGAAGAAGTAAAGGTGGTTAAGGAGTTTCCGATGTTTTCCCCGGATGATCGATGCATTTACCACCGATAGAGTTGGGGTTTGCCATAGACTTGACTCGAGCAGCTCCGATATCTAAGGCTCCATATAGGATGGCACCGACTGAATTGAAGGAGTTGCGATCGATTGCGGGATTTATTAGAAAAGGGGGTTTTTTCGCCCAAGTGTTTCACCTTGGGGTGCCCGTTGTTGTTTGTCAAGAAGAAGGATGGTAGTTGTGTATGTGCATAGATTACCGGAGTTGAATAAGCTAACCATTAAGAACCCGGGATCCATTGCCACGCATTGATGATTTATTTGATCGATTGCAAGGAGCCGGTATTTTGAAGATAGACCTTCGGGCCGGCTATTATCACTCAAGATAAAGAGTAGTGATATACCCAAAACAACATTTAGGACTCGTCCCGGGCCCTTATGAGTTCCTAGTGTTGTCCTTCGGGTTAACCAATGCCGCAAGATTTATGGATCTAATGAATCGAGTATTCCAGGGTGTGCTCGACAAATGGGTAATTGTTTTTATTGATGATATCTTGATCTACTCCAAGACCGAGGAGGAGCACACTCAACACTTGAGAATGGTGTTCGAGGTTGAGAGATCAACGTTGTTTGCTAAGTACAGCAAGTGTGAATTCGCTTGAACAAGTTGGATTCCTAGGGCACGAGTGTCTAAAGCGGATCAAGTAGATCCCGCTAAGGTGAAAGCGAGATGGGATGGGAAAGCCCCAAGAATGTTCTTGAAATTAGAAGCTTCTTGGGTTTGGCTAGATACTACCGGCTTTCATCGAGAATTTTGCTCGGATCTCGGCACCAATGACCAAGTTGACTAAAAGGGTGTGAAATTATTTGGCGAGGAATGTGAGAAGAGCTTCGGAATTAAAGGAAAAGTTGGTGGCCCTTTCAGGACTATTCCACGAAGGCAGTGGAATGACGGTCTATACCGATGCTTCCAAATTTGGTTTGGGTTGTGTTCTCATGCAGCGGGAAGGTAATAGCGATGCATCCCGACAACTAAAAGAATATGAGAAGAATTACCCCCCTCATGACTTGGAACTAGCTCGATCATTTTTGCCCAAGATCTGGCGACATTATTTGTATGGGGAGAAGTGTGAGATATCAGGACCACAAGAGCACAAATACTTCTTCACCCCGGGAAAAACTTGAATATGAGGGAGAAGATGGCTTGAACTCATGAAGGATTATAAGCTGCGATATTCAAGATCATCCGGCAAGGCTAATGTAGTGGCGGATGCATTGAGTCGAAGACACGTATGTCGCCTCATACTTTGCAAATCGCTCATCACTTGTGCAAGAGCGATGCTAATGGATGAAACCCTCTTGTATGAAGGGCAACCTTAGAGCTTGAACCTCAACGAAAACCTTAAATGGTTGACGGTATCCTTATCGGCTCTGAAGTGCATCCGCAATTAGGCAAGAGGTGATAATGAAGCAACCTTTGGGTCCTGAATTGCAGCGGATCGAGTTAAGGTTCAAGACCAAACAATGAGCGACCCAGATTTTACTTTAGCGTGATGGGGCATTGATGTTTCGAGGGCAGTTTGTGTACGATGATTTGGATATCAGGATAAAATCGTGAGAGAAGCACATAGCTCAGTACTCACTCCACCGAAGTACCAAAAAGTACAAAGACCTCAAACGAGTTCTGTGGCCCAAACATGAAAGTCACCATAGCCTTGTATGTGGCGACTTGTCTTACTGTCGGAAGGTGAAAGCCGAGAGGCATCGACCTTACGGACCTTCAGCCCCTCCCAGCAGAATGGAAGTGGGAAAGGATTACAATGGACTTGCCACCGGCTACCAAGTACACCTAAGGGAATGGATGCGATATGGTAATTGTGGACCGCTTACCAAGACCGCTCATTTCATTCCTATCAAGACCAAGTTCTCCATGCCCAAACTAGCACAATTTTACATGGATAACATAGTGCGTTTACATGGAGTGCCGGAGCATTGTTTAGATAGGGACCCAAGGTTCACTTCCGATTTTGGGAAAAACTTACGCGCCTTGGGATCAGGCTGAATTTGAGTCTGACTTTTCACCCATGCGACGGTCAATGGAGCGAACCATACAGATATTAGAAGACATGCTCGGAGCATGTGCAATGGAGATGAGTGGCGGTTGGGAAGAATATATACCTCTTATGGAGTTTGCATATAACAACAGCTACCAAGCTACAATTGGGATGGCTCCATATGAGGCGTTATATGGCGAAAGTGGAACTCCTTTGTATTGGGATGAGGTAGGTGAGCGTCGAATGTTAGGACTGAGATGATCCAAATGACTTGTGACAAGGTCGACGTTATTAGAGAACGGATTAAAAACCTCGATCCGTCAAAAGAGCTATGCGGACACCCTTGGAAGGAGATTGAATTTCAGCCAGAGAAAAGGTATTTTCAAGATCTCTCCTACTAAAGGTTTGCAAAAGGGTTTCACAGAAAGGGAAGTTGAGCCCAAGATACATGGGACCATTTGAGATCTTGTCTGGGTTGGCTCAAGAGCCACATGCTTTTCGCCACCTTCGCTTGAAATGTTCACAATGTATTCCATGTATCCATTTGAAGAAGTATGTGCATGATCCATCTCATGTACTACCCGTGGAACCGATACCTAGAAGGCGATATGACCTACAGAACAGCCAATTGAGATTTTAGACCGAAAAGGGGAAAACCCTTCGAACCACTCCATTTCCTATGTAAAGGTGCGATGGGCTGATCATTCACTTGAAGAAGCATCTTGGGAGGTAGAAGAAGAAATGCAGGGCCCAAATACCCTCATCTTTTGATCAACCAGTGCAAATTTCGAGGACGAAATTTTTCGAAGGGGGTAATGTAATATCCCCCTTTTAAACCGTCGATTTTGTGGTTGAACCGGTTTAACTATCAGAACCGAGCGAGGATATTAGGCGGTTCCTTATGGGCCATGATGGCACGGGTGACCTTAAACACCGGCTGGCCCGACAAGTTCGAGCGTGCGAAGAGCGGAGTGCCCAAACCGTATCGGCACCTACCATAAGGCTATGTGCGGATAAACGGTATTATATCCGTATTTTAAGGTATATCGTATGCTACGTCATTATGGTTGGGGTGGGGTCCAAGCCGAGGTCCCAATCCCCGTCAAAATCCCATGTCTTGACTCTCGGTGGGTATAAGGTGGGTACACCCACCCACCGAAAGTGACCCATCCAACACTATTCACTTAAGTAGGAATAGTATATAAGCTTTATGACTTCTTTTCTTTCCATTTATTACCCTGACGTTTGGTGAGAAAAGTAAAGAGAGAGAGAAAAGAAAGGGAAGAAGAAAGGAAGAGGAAGAAGGGGAAAGGGTTTCGGTGGCGCAAGCTCGATCTTGCCATTCCGGTCGGAGAGTAATCTTCAACTCGAGATCTAGTTGGAGGTAAGAAAAGTTGGGTTTATGAACATTAACCATACCCACGCTTTAAACCCTTGATTCAGTATGGTTTCTTAAGATCTTGTAAATACCCTTTGAAATGATGAATCTAAGGTTTAATAGATGATTTATGTGTTGATCTTGAAGGATTTGAAGAGATATTGACAAGGTAGAAGGAGCATTGTGAGTTGGAAGTGATTTGGAGGGTTTGAAGTCATCCTTGAGCAAAGAAGGTAAGATGGTTCCCTCACTTGAATCTAACTTAGATCTAAGCTAGAACCATCCTATGGGACTTTAAAGGTGTGAAGAATGGGTTGAGAAAAGCCCTATTTGGGTCCCCAAGGAATGGAGGAAGTTGAGAAAAGCTGGGTTTTTTCCCCCAAAACCGGCGGGTCAACCGTGGTCCCTACTACCGAGACACCCACCGAGAGGACCGGGGGTTCGGCCAAACCGGTGGGACAGGCGGTCCTCACGGCCGGTAGGACGGTGGGTGAACCCCACTTGACCCACCCGAGTGGCCCGAAGGTGATCCGTGGGTCCGATCGAGCCCAAATCGAGCGTGGACCTTCTTCGACGTTCTAAACCCCGATTTTGACGTCAGTTTTATAAATTTTGATTCTAAAATGGTGAAGTACTAACCCCTCTCAATTATGTTAGGTTCACCAAATCCTACCCGATTAGCTCCCGGGTCTCACCCATTAACGGGAATCCTTACGCTACAAGTAAGTGGAGAGAGAACGTTGGCCTTGTTCGAGGCATTTGTTTGGCATTCATATAGCTATATCTAACTTAGTCATGTCATCATGAATATGCTATATAGATTAGTCATTTCACCCATTGATATGCATTTATGCTATGTTTACTTTTCAAATGCAAATTGAATGAGATGTATTATGTTGAATGTGGACATCATGTTGCATAATGCATTGATAGACTAGATCGTGGTCGGCTTGGAAGCGAATGCATTGGTGGCGTGGTATGGGACACGGAGGCACTATCTTACGTACTACATATAGGAGCATGCGTATTAGGATTCTCACCATCCGTTACTGACCCTTCCCAATGGGGTTAAGGTGTTGGGTTACCATTTGGGGGGAAGTGCGGTTGTCTTGACCTTTTGGCGGTTAGGCATTATGCCCTGAGTCATGTAGGACAAGGCAACCCGTGGTATTTCAAGAGGGCCAATCGTCTTGCTTTTAAATTGCCGAGTCAGACCTTCATTTAATTTATTTACATTTCTGTTGAGCCGGTGGGCGGCATTGTCTTTATTTTTCAGTACTCACGGTGGGCCTTCTCCAACAGCCCTATGGGCGATGTCGGGGAGGGAGTTCGGCTGCATTCCCGAGTATACCACAGCCGTGGTTGTAGTAGCACTAAAACCAAAGACTTAGTAATGTTGATTAGGTGTATGTGATTTAAAATGAATTGCATGGCATGTAGTGCATATGATGTGTTGTGATGTGGATGCTGTGTGGTCCCTCTCTACTTCATCGAGCTAGTGAGCTCATTCCACGTGTGCACCCCTTTTAGATGATTTTGCGGTCATGCATCGAGGAGCATGGGGTGGGTCCCACGATCGAGTTTCTAAGAGGATCGTGGACCACGAGGAGTTTGAGCTGGCGGGGCTGGTGGAGAGGCTGTGCTTCTATAGGGTTCTAAGGCCAGCCGAGCTCCGACCTTGATACCGAACCAGTGTTACTCGATGATTTTGATGAATTCTTGTATATACTTGATATTTGAACTTTATTCTTTTGTGTATATATCATGCCTTCGGGCCCAAATGTATATAATTATTGTATCACCACTTGGGTATCAAGTATATGGGAATTATTCGGTAAAACTTAGTCTTCCGCGATTTGATGAATTGATGTTAGTGTGTGTATCTGTGGGTGGAATCGATTCGATGATCCTGGCAGTTTGGGTTAACCGGTGTTAACTCGGTCACCACTCGATTCGGCTGAAAGGGTGTGACAAGAGCACGAAAGATTTCCATAGGGTTGGTTTTGACATCACTGGCCTATAGTTGGACCAGTCCTGACTCATCATCCTCTGTGTCACTCCCTATGTAGATTAAGGAAATGTATTCTTTAATCTGCTCCCCTATGGCCAACGTGGTTACCTCTCTGAGAAGATCGACTGTAATCTTTTCAATTACTTCTGGATTGTCTTCTGAAGTTACAGCAGGTAGAATTAGAGAAGTGGGATCACTCTCCTGGTCTTCCCCTAATGCATTTACTGACCCTATTGATGAAGACATTTTTAGGGAATCTGATAATGCAAGCATATCCTTCCAATCATACCAATCCATCCATCCTTCTTTTGGGTTATACATTGAACCTTAAGAATAGGATTGGTATGAGGGGGATAAGGGATATGAAGTGGGATGGTATGAAGATGTTGTAATGTGAGAGGTAGGATATGAAGATTGGGGGTGATAGGATGAAGAGGTTCCTCCACTTTAATGGTGGGGGAAAGGTTGATGATATGGCGGAGGCTAATAACATGGTGGAGGTTGATAATATGGTGGGGGTGGAAAATATGGTGGGGGTTGGTAATACGGTGTGGTGGATTCTTCTGATGAGGAAGGATGAACTGAGGCATCCGATCTTTTGACCCTTCCTCTGATGATTCTCTTCTTATCGGGTTCTTATGACTCCAACCCTTTGACTCATGACTCTTCTGTAAGCACGGGCATTCATATGATTCTTCTGAACTCTAGGTACAATGAGTTGAGTGGGGTTACTCTTCGTAGTTTTTTCATCCAGATTATTCATATGATCAGGGAGTGGATTGGTATTGACATTGGGAGGCTTTTAACCTTAACCTCAATGGTTCCATTGTCTACCAAGTTCTGAATTGCATGCTGTAAGCCCAAACATCTTTCAGTATTGTGCGCCTCCTGAGTGTGGTAGGCACAATCTCATGATCCATATACCAAGTTGGAGGAGGGTTGCTGGTCACTCTTGGAGCCACTGTCCCTAGCAATCCTTGCTTCTTTAACTTCTCATATCATGCTTCGGGCATTCCCAGATTAGAAAACTACCTTCTTGGGGGAGGGGCCTTTTGGGTGGGTGCATCTCCTCGTATTATGAAGGGCTGTGAAGAAGTGGCTAGTGAGACTGAATGCTAAACTGCACTCACCAAATTAGTTTTCAGACCCTTTCCCCGTTTGACTCGGGTGTTCTTGCTTGCATCTTAGGAGGATCCTTGATACTGGGCCTCTCTCAAAATTCTGTTCTCCACACGTGTTCTGGTGGCTATTAAGGCATCAAAAGTTTACAAATGCTGATAATAAAGAACATCATAATAGGGCTTTGACAAGTTCTCCATTAACATCTCTACTTGCTCTGCTTCTGAAGGACTATCTTCCATCTTGGTGGCCTTGTCTCTGAATCTCATTAAGAAGGCAGTGAATCCTTCTTTAGGTTGCTGCCTTAATTTCTCAAGCTTTCGACATTTCACATCCACCTTAGTATTGTAGGAGTACTGCTTGGTGAAGGCATTCACTACCATTACCCAGTTCTGAGTTTGTGATGACACCAATTGTGTGAGTCACCTCAATGCTGGTCCTGATAGGGTTAACATGAAGGCTTCCCCATCTGGTTATCTGCAAGTTGCCACGACTTGGTGATGCTGAGGAAGACTTTGAGATGAGCCTTGGGGTCTCCTGACCCATCAAACCTATCAGTCTGCCACTTGAATTTTTTTGGAATTCTTGCCTCAGAGAAGAAACTCATTTCCTCAAATTCCACTGCTTGGCCTTCTGAGCCTTTTCCTGCTTGAATCATGTTCTCCTTCTCTAGGGGCTCAAAGAAAATATGTGCTGCAAATTACTCTTCTTCATCTTCAATCACTACCCTAGGAGGAGGGACCCTAGAATAAGACCCCCATTGACCATTTAGATGGGTAGGTGAAGATCCTCTTTGACCAGTTGGTGAATATGCTTTGTTCTC
>CM040973.1:18611516-18662979 GCA_022985045.1 Macadamia tetraphylla
AGAGAGAGGGAGAGAGAGAGAGAGAGCAGATATACAGTAGAGAGAAAAGGAAGAAGATGCTGAGAGATGAAGAGTAAAGGAGTGGAGAAGTTTTTCCATTTTTGGTCCTCGAGTAGGGCATCGGGATCTTGAAGATGTTGTCAAAGGCCTAGATTCCCCAAAGAAGAAGAGCAAGCAGCCAAGGTCCTTCCCGTCTGAGTAGGGAGTCTTCACCAGAGTCATCGAAGCATCAACCGGTGTTCACCCCCTCTTGACCCGGAATAGGGGTCAAGGTCAAGTATAATTTCTTAACAGAGTTGGCATAATATAAATATTTTATTCAATAGAATGCTTGTATAATGTTGTCTATTACATTTTCAGTCATGCATATGGGTTAGGACATAAAGGGAAATATTCAAATTTATGCATTTGATAGGAAGACCGGTTCAACAGGGTGGAGTGGGTGCCTAACACTTTCCCAACTTCATAACTTGGCTCTTACCCTAATCTCTTGACCAGACTGAGTCAATCTCGGATCCGTCCTCATAGGATGGGCCCACATCCTGAGTACTAGGCCCTAACCCTAGGTTGCGACTCCAAATTTTTATAATTCCCAATCCCCGTATTAGCCATTAGTTTATTATTGAGAAAAGAATAACAAACAAAGAGGGAACGAGCTATTCGTGAAATAGGCTCCCACGAATTGACCTGAGTGGCGATGCAGCGGCATAGGGCCCGTGGATGCTATGCAGCCACGATCCCCACAATGGTGACTCCACTGGGGACTTCCAAACTTCCAATATTAGATGCTACCGATAAATGCAAGAATATTTCCCTCAATGTATTTGTATGGAAACATGTTTTGCTAACCCATGTTTGTAAATGTATGCTCTAACCGCATCATGCATCGTGCTTGAAGTGAAATCTATGGCGAGGGTACTCCCTATTATGCTAGCATCCTCGGGAGGTCCGTGCATAAGATCCTAAGTACTATGGGATCACATGATAACCACTTTCTATGCAAGAATGCTTAAAGCACAATCATATGATGAGGATGACCATTATCGTGCCAGCATTCTCGGGGAGGTCCGCACACCTTATGGAATTTTGAAATCATATGGTGGTACTTTTTGCATTACATTTTTGCACCCATTCTTTGCACGGTTCCATCCACCCCCGTGGCCAATTGTCTGACCTTGTGTGTAGTCATGATTAATGGACAAGGACGCTACACCCTTGATACCGTACCCTTGGGCATATAAAAGGATCATGTACCTCGAGTATATAGATCCCGTCAAGGATAGTTGGTTCGGTCCTATTGCATCAACTGCATCCTTGCATCATATAGGAAATAGATGAGAAACCCTTAGGAGCACCACAAGCTAACTGATTAGATTTTTTTGAGATCTAGGTTGTAGTGTTCTTATGATGTATTCAAGTCATTAGGAATATGCACTCTCTCGAGTGGGTTGTCGGTTAAAGGTTCTCTCCCGAAAGTAGGGAAGGACATCTTGATGATTCAGTATGTATAATTCTGTGGTGATTCCCATCAAATTGTACAGAATGCTGAATCATCAAGGAGTTGCATTCCAAGGACATTGAAGGGAAAGAATCATCAAGTAAGGTAAATCATAAAGAGAAAAATCCGATGACATAGAATGTCTCATAAGACCACTTTTTACCAAGATCACCTTGTTTTCAATAACCTTTGTTAAAGATTTTATTGCAAAAAAAGAAAACGATAATAATAATAAAAAATAAATAAACAAAAAAACATCATAAAAGACAAAAATCATAAAAAGAGAAAAAATCTGAAGCCAAACCTTCTTTGTGGATTAGACACGATTCCAAGTCCAAAAGATCCCTCGTCGTCCGTGTGGACTCGTCAGGGTAGCTAGTTGACTTGCCTCAGTCCAATATCACCCTGGTCAGACAGTCCTTCATTAGATAGTCAGGGTTCAGTCAGGATAGAAGCATTTTCTAGGGACATAGTCAGTGATGATGCACTAGAACCAACATGGGCTCATCCCTTAGAAGTTATACAAGTTGATATGGCTGAATTTAAGAAGAAATTGGCATAGATCTTACATGAGAACCTATCTAGGGCTGATCCCATCCCCACTCAGAATGAGAATGTTGCTTGAAATCTAGCAAGGGTAGATCATATTCCCCTTTCAGTTGAACCTGAACGACCTAGGGTAGCGACACCAAGGGGAACCTCCACAATGCCTAAGGCTCCTCTTAGGTTTGTGATTGATGAGGAAGAGGAAGATTTTTCCACCAATATATAAAATAAACTTTTGGAGAGAGAAAAGAAAATGAGAAAACACCTGGAGAAGTTAGAGAGCATGATCCGAAGTGGCAGGAGCCAAGAGGGGTAGATCACATATCCCAATAAGATGAATTTTTTCTCTGAAGGTCGAGTCCTTGAGAAGCTTAAGTGGTAGATTGATAGGTTTGATGGGTCGTGAGACCCTAAAGCTTACCTAAAGGTCTTCGTGAGCATCACCAAGTCATGGCAACTCACCGATGAGCAGATGGGGAAAGCATTTATGTTAACTTTGTTAGGACCAACTTTGAGGTGGCTAACTCAATTGGAAGCCGCATAGACTCAAAATGGGGGACAGTTGTGTGAGATTTTACCATGCAGTATTTTTACAATACTGAAGTTGATGTCAAGTGACGTGAGTTGGAGACCTTGAGGCAGCAACTAAAGGAAGGATTTATATCATTTTCGATGAGATTTCGCGACAAGGCTACCAAAATGGAAGATCTCCCTTTTGAGGCAGAGCAATTTGAGATATTAATTGAAAATCTCTCCAAACCCTACTATGAGGTTCTCTACTACCAGTATTTGTGAACTTTTGACGCTTTGATAGCCATAGGCACCTGTGTCGAAAACAAGTTTTTAAGAGATGCTCTTAGGACTCAAGAAAGAATGCACGGTTTGGACGAGGCAAGACTTTAGAGACAGGCACAGTGAATACAATCCAGTAGCGAGTAGCATCGACAACCACATCCCCTCCTCAGCCATTTATTATATAGGAAGATTCTACAGTCCAAAGAGTCCCACAACCAACGAGGTAGTTCACAGATTTAGGAATGTCGTTGGCCACAGTATATGAGAAGTTGAAGAAGCAAGGTCTCCTAGGCACAGTTGCTCCCAGACCCATTAGCAATCCCCCACCAGTCTAGTATGGAGAACATGAGTATTGTGCCTACCATAATCAGAAAGGTCATACCATAGAACGATGCTTCAATTTGCAACATGCAATCTATGATTTGGTAGATAACAGGATCATAGAAGTGAAAGTCAAATAGACTCCCAATATCATAACCAATGTCCTCCCAGATCATGGGGCAGTTAACACATTGGAAGGAGAGGAGTCTCAAAGAGATCCAACTCAACCCATTCGGCCAAAGGGTAGGAAAGGTCTCATGAAGTCCAAGGTGTACAGAAAGATCATGGGGAAAAGAGGACAAATAATAAGGGAGGAATTTGAAAGAACCATTAGTGAAGGAGAATTAGGCGTCATGGGCAACCGTGCGAAAGAGTTGCACGAACTGAAGCCTAGACCATTCCGTGGGTAAAGTGCTTATACCTGGGTAAGGAGAGCCAGGAGGTTGAGGGTTTTTGTGCGTTGTGCAGGAACCAATTGTGATGGGAAAGTCCAAGACAACGGATTAAAAGGTAAACAAGGAGCAGGGATGGTTATGGGGTGGTAGTGGTCGTGTCCATGGGCCCCGTGCTGCCGAATCCTCACTCAAAGACACATGGGGGCCTATTTCTCGGGGGCTCTCTTCCCCAAGTATCTTATAAAAATAACAATACTAAACAATTGGAGTCGCCACCTAGGATTAGGGCCTAGGACCCAGGATGTGGGCAAATTCCATAAGGGCGGACCTCGGTCTGGTCCAAAGATTAGGGTAACATCCAGGTTATGAAGTTAGGTAGGTGTTAGGCACCCACTTCACCCAGTCAAACCGGTTTTCCTATTAGATGCTAAACTTTTTAATATTCCCCTTTATATCCTAACCTAATGCATGACTATCTAATGTACACTAATATACACATGTTTTATTTAATGAAAATACTACATTTTGTCTAGTCGGTTAAGGACTTATACCTAACCTTGACTGTTACACCCGTGCCCTAACCCGGTCTAATTTGAATTGTCAAGATAGGTCTCAGACCGCAAGTGAGAAGTACCACTGGGTATTGGCTCGTGGCAGCCCATTGTCAAAGAGGGAAGGATGACCCCACTTGCCAGTGTATCTCCTGTCTGTCAACCTAGTAGGGATTCAAGCTTCCCGATCATGGACAGTAAGTGGCCTGACACCCCACTCAAAATCCCAGCACACACCAAAATTGTCGGAAGACCATGTACATAATCTAGGGCAACTAATCGTGCAAGACCCGACTAGAGGACAACAAGCAGTCAAGACATATTGTTGCCATGACCACCAGAAATAACCCACTGAAAATAGCCTAGGCCTGTTTCCGTAGACCAATTTTCGCTAGCCATTTAGGCTATTGGCTAGGTTCCAATGCCCGCGGGTTCCACCACCCGCATCGTGAAAACCTCAGATGATTCCAAATACTCCCCCACACCTTCCCTGTGACACGTACACCCTACGGACCTAAAGAGTTGGGTCCACGTGCCCTGAATTGCGTAATAACCTACTTTGACTAGATAGGGTCCAACCAAACATACCCTAGTGAGAGACTTACTATATAAGTGGGAAGTTAGTTTCATTTCCCATTTTCTCAATTTCCCAAAAAGTGAAAGAGGGAAAGGAGAGAAGTGAAAGGAAGAGAAGGGAGGGTGAAAAAGAAGGAGAAATGGTTTGGGGCTCACACTTGTTCCCGACTATGCGCATCCTTGCCAGAATCCTTGCCGGAGGTAAGTGCTACCACTCTTACCACTCTCTCTCTTCATTTTGAGCTAGGGTAAGCTAGGTATAGATAGAATCTTGGCCCACATACCTTCTAGAGCTCAGGGATTAGGTATTTCACCTCCCCAGTGCTATTGTCGAGCTCAAACCAAGTTCGGTGAGCTCCGATAACAAGTTAGACCAAATGGCCATCTAGGGTTTCGATTGTTCGATTGACGTATCTCCCAAATGGACTAGTGGTGGAATCAGGATTTTAATGGCTTAAAATGATACGAGGAACATCCCCCACAAACTCCATAGAGCAAATCTTAGCAATCGGGCCTAAGTTGGAAAGTCCTAAATCTCACGGGTAACTTCTATACTGCCAGTGGAAACACTGGGTCTGTTTCTACTGACTATTTCCATTGACATGTTCCAGCCTTAGAAGCTCTCTATTACCCTCACAGGAAATACCTCTAATGTTTCTGGTGAAAAGTGACTATTTTCGATGACAATACTGTCAATGTGGGACCTTGTCTGTTCCCTTTGGGGGTAACCCCTATGGGACCCTTTTAATGTTTCCGACACATAATAACACTCGACTACATTTGTGCCCAGGATAGAGACTTGCATGTACCTGGAGGCCGATAGCGAATTGAACAACCGGTGGCCATACTTGAACCCTAATCCACACAAGCATAATCAAGGTGAGGGATGGTTAACTTTATTTTGGATTGTTAATTATTATAGAATCGCTCACATGTGTAGAATTTCTATATGATTATTTAAATTGTTAAATGAGATGATGTTCTATAACATGTTATCTTTTGATGAAAATGATATGAGATGTATGATGTGAGACGATGGTTAACTTTATTTTGGATTGTTAATTATCATAGAACTGCTCACATGTGTAGAATTTCTATATGATTATTTAAATTGTTAAATGAGATGATGTTCTATAACATGTTATCTTTTGATGAAAATGATATGAGATGTATGATGTGAGACAGAATCCGATGTGGCCAAGGTTGTACTGGTACCATGAATGCCATATGTATGTTGTAATCATGCATTGATTATGTGCATTAGAATTAGTTGTAGTCACGGATTACACTTTGTGGCCGATGTGTTCCCGATACCGTGTACTTCGGGATTGCATTTGGAAATAGATACACTTCATGGCTGATGGGAATCCCGATGTTGTATAGTTCATACTCAACTGCTATGTATGCTAGATAGGTATATAGTCATGGGCTACACCTTGTGGCCAATGTGCTCTTAGTATCGAGTATCCCGGGACTATACTTGGAAATAGACCCGCTTCGTGGCCGATGGTGATATCGGTGTTACGTGGTCTATACTAACTGTATCATTATGAAAGGCATAAAGGATATTGTGGTTAGGTGACATTCCCCATACTACATCCCTTAGCCAATAGGTGGTAAGGTGTTGGATAACCCAATGATGGTATGTTCGATGAACGTTTCTGGAATGCCACACCCAAGGTATGATGTGATTGTTAGCGGAGGCAGGAACCTATCCGACATGACCGATGGTGATACCAGTACTATGACTGCCAGGAGGGGGTTATTGGGGGTTTGTTGGGTGACCGATGGTCGCATACCAGGACCGGTAGGCTCCTAATCGTGGCTAGGGCTTGTATCGCTATGTAGTCGATGGTAGTTCCAAGATAAGGGATGTAGCCTAAAGTGACATAGTAGCATTTACTAGATTTAGTTGTATTGTTAGGTGGATTAATAATCAAATGGATTGCATCATTCGCATCATGGACTATGTATTTAATTTCTGTATTCTTGTCATCATGGAATATTATATATGTAAATGTTTGTGCTTGATTATGCATGAACCCCACCCCTCACTGAGCGAGTTAGAAGCTCACCCCATGTATATGCCCTATTTTAGATGATGGTGCGAGTATTATGGTGCCTATGGCTGGTGATTCTCTATCCTTTGGACCTTAGTACGGAATGAGCGACTAGTGGATGCCAGAAGCAGAGGAGCATGACTAGGACTATGTTTGTGACTACTGTGTATATGAGGCACCATGAGATGCCTGGCTTATTTTTGGATATTTTGATACTGAAATGTGAATGGTATGCTTTTGGACTTATTATTTATATGTCATGGAAAATTATAAATGAATAACCTGGTTATTTATATGATTTCACTAGTTATTATTCCACTATTATACTTTGATTCTGCTACTATTGGTTAGTTTATGTTGCGAGATTGTGTATGTTAAGGTACTGCTATCAGAGATCCTGGTAGGTTTGTAAGGTGGGTACACGTCTTACTCAAACCACTGGTATTTCTATTGGTAAGTTGGGATTACTGGAATTGGGGTGTGACAGATTGGTACCAGAGCGTGATGCTCTGCCTTAATTCACAATCTCAATCGAACCATGATTTAGGGATTAAGATTGAAAATAAAAATTTCAAACACAATAATTAATAGAAATTACATAGCTAGGATATAAGATTAGGTGTCAAAGCCGTTTCATAATATAAAGAACTTGAATACATAAGCTTACACCATTTTTCATAAAATAAAATGATAGAAAACAGGGAAATCCTAACTAGCCTAAATACCTAGGAATTCATAAACTGGCAGAAATAAAGACAAGGAAATAAATTGCAACCTAACACCTAAAACATCATACTTGAAGCAAAAGCCACTACTGTTGCTGCTAATCATGCTCATGAACCTGACCCTAGTTATAAGTTTGACTCTGTGCTCTTGGAGGTGGCATTGGAATGGCAAGGTGGAAGACCATTGCCTACATCTATGCCTCAAGGGAGGCCACTCTAGTATGCATAAGACAGTAGTTCCTGTCCATGCTCTCTAGTCGGTTATCCATTCTCCTCAATAGATTTGTGGAGGTGTCCAGGTGGGCCATCACGTCATTGAGATCATTAGGCCTTGCACCCCTAGTGCTATGAGAAGTGGAGGAAACAATGGAGCCCATAGCCTATGGGTTAGGTGGTGGAGCACCACCAGCAGCTCCATCAGCACCTCCACTAGCACCCTCATCACCTCTACCAACACCTCCAACACCACCTCCCTGTTGATCCTCCACCTCTATTGGCTATTCCCCCTCAGCCTCATCTGGTGTGACCTCACCCATGTCCAATGTCATCTTCTTTAGGGAATCTTGGTTGAAGTCTATCACACCAATTCCCAAATACTCCTCATCTTCCAAGTCCACCCCAAAGCGGAGGAAGATCTCAGTCAGAACCCTCCCATAGCATAGGTTTCTGGACCTACGTACCTCTCCCTCAGACCTTGTCACCATGGTCCACATCAGTAGGTAGGGAAGGCGAACTTACACCCCCATATACACACAGTACGTCACATAGTCATGCAGCAGGGACACTTCATCGTAGTGCCCACTAGTAGAAGGACATTCAAATGAATTACCTTACAAACGACCTTCGGGGTGGCTCAGTAGTTAGAAATACGGTCCCACCCAAAACCTACCTTGGTGAGGAAGTTGTTTATCTCTTGCCGGACCCCAGCATTCTAAAACTTATAGATTGGAGTCCTGGGAGGACAGTAAACTAGCTCTCCAGCATTAGAGACCATTAGAATATTTTCCAACTACTCCATATTGAAGGAGATTTTGACCCCCTTCACATAGGAGGTAATACTCATCTCCTCCATGCCATGGTTCACACATTAGAGGTTGAAGTAGAATAACCTCACCAGTCATGGGTAGTATTTCATGTTGGGTTTCAGGACAAAATACCACCCAATAGCCTCAAAACAATGACGGAGGCAGAACTGTTAGGCCCCTTTCACATAGAACCAGACCGGAGACTGGGTTCCCTCTAGGTAACCCAAAACCACCAGGATCATTTGATACAGTAACCACAGCACAGTAAACATAAGTAAACAATAGAATATAACAATGTAATTTAGTGAAAGTCTTGGCATGAATAATACTTGTAAATCCCCATATACTCTTGATACCCAAATTTTCATACATAGTATAGTTACATGTGGACCCGTAGGCATGATATTTACACAAGAAATAGCAATTTAACTATCGAGAGCACAAAAGGAGAAATATACCAAAACAATCAAAATAGTATAGCAAGTAAAATCAGCTACCGTTGCCCTACAACACAACTCTCATATGGATAGCTGTTCCATGGTCAAATCCTTCAGGGACCCACCAATCTCCCACTAGGATTTCATCTGTGGGACTCGATATGAGTTCCTTTACCGAGTATCCTGCAAAACCATCTAAAATGATGTGTACACATGGGGTGAGCTCACTAGCTCAGTAAATGGAAAGAAAGACACACACAAGCACATGCAAATCAAATGATACTATATACATGAGATTCATTTTAATCCTACTTCACCTACTCAATCATTTATAGGTCATAGGTTACATGCTACTTACAACCACAGTACGCATATACCCCGAGTACGAGATGCATTCTGCATCTCATGATATGCCCATAGGGTTGTTAGAGAAGGCTAGCTGTGAGCATTCGAAAAAGTAAATCATGGCCGAACCACAGCAGAAGTTAAAAGCAATACAATTGGCTCTCTAAATATATCACTAAGGTTTCCAATTGTCCTAATGATCAGCCAGGCGTACTTCTAATCACCATGGCGGTCCACGGCTGACACTTCCCCCCAATGATAACCCAAAAAAATATGATCAAAGTTCTCTCCCCGCTTACCTATTTTTGTCACTAATGTGCGTGCATGATACGGGTAAGATCCGGCATGGGAAGATGAGTTTCTCAAAACCTGGCACAGATAAGGAGTTTAGAAATGTGCCCAATTTGGGACTATAAATGACGTAGGATATAGTCACGGGGCATTTAATAGTGTAAAGAAGGTCATCGGTGAGTTTGAGTTCTATTGGATCTTATGTGGGCTATAGGTGGGTCATACAGGTGGGTAGGAGAACTGACCTGTGTAAACTATCTAAACTGGTAGGTCATCCTGGTAGGTCTGACATCCGCTGGTTCTGCCACCAGAGGAGACCGATGGGTCATACTAGTAGGTCTACCAGTTACCGGTAGAACCAGAAGCACTGGTGAGACCGGTAGGTCACACCGGCAAGTTAGGCACCCACCGATCATACTCGTCAGTTGACCCAGAGAAGACCGGTGGGTCACACTGGTAGGTGTGACACTCGCGGTCCTACTTGTCAATATTCTGTGGGTTTTGCTATTTTCCTTCCTTTCTTCATTTGACCTCTTGGAAACCCAATAGGGTGGTTCCCACTTCATTTTCCACACATTCTAAGCCTCATCTACTTGATTGTTCCATGGATCTAAGTCATCACCATGATTTGGGGAAAGAAATCATACCTTAGCTTGAAAACCCCAAATCTTGGGGTTCTCTTCCCAACCTCAAATGCCACTTCAATAACTCCCAAATCTTTGTTTCCCTTCTAAGATCCTTCAAGGAAATCACACAAGGGTTCCATTATTACTTTGATTTGACCACACACATGAGGGTTTCATCACAATCCATCGGGTTAGGGCATTACTTACCTTAAAATGTAGATCCCAAGACACCTGTGACTATTCTGGCGACGAAAGGTAAAACATGGCTACCGAATGCAAGGGGAAAGCCTTCTCCCTACTCTTCTTCTTCTTCTTCTTCCATTCTCCCTCCCCTTTACTCCTCTTACCAACCTTGTTAAAAATTATAAATGCGAGAGAGAGAAAGGCATAAATGCTATTTATACCTTTACTAATAAATATCTTCTAAGGTCCGTTTGGTTTTGCCCATTTATGGACCAAAACACATTAAATCAAGTTTTCGAATGAAATACCCGACATCATTGGGTATACAAAACCTTTTTTCAACAAGGAGTCCAACATACATGAGCTCACCCAAGCTGGGCATGCTGGGGTCCACATTACCCATGCAGGTGGGTCAACTGGTGGGTCTCGCACCTACCAGTGACACCCTCCCATTGGCCAAACAAGCCAACCTTGCTTTATTTTGGAGGAAAACGAAAATCTTAACACATATCTCACTCTCGCCACATGTTGTGGACTAAGTTCTTATCATTCAAATATGATAACGTACTTTTCCTATTTATACTTGGCCTTGTGATATGTGCAAGGGCATGTCCTAGGCGTGTGAATCACTTTGGATACTGCCACAATCTTATCCAGCCACCTGACATTTGACGTCACCCTTGCTGTCATGTACCATAAGGCACTAGCATCAACCCATTCCAATTCAGGCCCTGTAAGACCAAACTTAACCAACTGGTCAACAAACTAGGTTTAAAGAGAAGGGCTCTACATCTACCCCCCTCTTTAAAAATTTCGTCCTTGAAATTGAAGTTACTTGGTTACCCGAATAGATGAGGATATTTAGCCTGGATGTCATCTTTTTTCTCCCAGGATGCTTCCTCAAGTGAATGGTCGGCCAATCACACCTTCATGAAAGCGATGGATCGGTTGTGAAGATTCTTTATCTTCTGATCTTGGATTTCAGTAAGCTGCTCCTTATAAGTCATATCAGCCTCTAAATACTCTAGTTGCACAATTAGTACATGTGATGGATAATGTATATAACGCTTCAACATTGAAATATGGATTGTATTGTGTACATTGCTAAAAGATGGTGGAAGGGCTAGCATATACACTACTGAGATAACCCGTCTCAAGATCTCAAATGGGCCAACATATCTTGGATTCAACTTGCCCTTCCTATGGAACCTGTGTAAGCCTTTGGTAGGGGATATTTTCAGAAATACCTTATCCCCCCTTGGAATTCAATATCTTTCTTGTGATTATCCACATAGCTCATTTGATGGGATTGGGCCGCCTTGATTTTCTCGTGGATGACATCAACCTTATCACAAGTCATCTATATCATATCCAGCCCAAACATTCGCCGTTCTCCAATATCATCACAATATAAGGGAGTTCTGCACTTTCTACCATACAATGCCTCATATGGAGCCATCCCGATCGTGGCTTAATAACTATTATTATAAGTAAACTCCATAAGTGGTATATTTTCTTCCCAACTACCACTCATTTCCATTGCACAGGCTCTGAGCATATCTTCTAGTATTTGTATGGTCCATTCAGATTGCTTGTCAGTCTACGGATGGAAAATAGTGCTTAGGTTCACCTATATCCCATGGCATGTTGGAGGCTCTTCTAGAACTTAGATGTGAACCTTGGGTCTCGATCTGACACAATACTCACCGGCACTCCATGTAAGAAAATTATATTCTCTTTGTAAAGTTGTGCTAGCTTGTCCATAGAGTAGGTAGTCTTGATTGGAATGTAATGGTAGTCTTAGTAAGCCTGTCAACTATCACTCAAATTGCATCCATTCCCTTGGGTGAACGGGGTAGCCCAATGACAAAATCCATAGTAATCATGTCCTATTTCCACTCCAGTACTGGGAGTGGTTGAAGAGTGTCATATGGTCGATGTCATTCTGCCTTGATCTTCTAACACATGAGATATTGAGCAACATATAGAGCCATTGTAATCTTCATCCCTGGCCACCAATAACTTTGCTTAAGGTCTTTGCACATCTTGGTGCTCTCGGGGTGAAGTGTGTACTAAGAACTATTTGTTTCCTTAATTATCTTGTCTTGTATCCCTATGTCATTGGGTACACATAACCTGCCCTGAAACAATAGTGCCCCATCACCGGCTATTGTGAAATCAGGATCGTCCATCCTCTGCTCTTGAATTTTAACTATGATATTCTACAACTCAGGATCCATGGGTTGTTTTATGATTATATCACACCTGATGAATGGTTGCACTTGTAGGGCTACCAAAGATATGGTTAACTGCTTAACATTATCTTACTGCTGATCAAGTTCTATGGTTGATCCTTCATTCAAAATGATTTCATCCATTAACATGGCTTCTTGCTTAAGGTGTGGAGTAGTGGCTAATTAAGCAAGTGATATAGTTTGAGCTTTCCAGCTCAACGCATCTGCCACCACATTGGCCTTACCTAGATAGCACTATATATCACAGTCATAATCTTTCATGAGTTTCAACCATCTCTTCTCTCTCATGTTCAGATCGCTTTAGGTGAAGAAGTACTTGAGACTTTTATGATCACTAAATATCTCGCACTTTTCGCCATACAAGTATTGGCGCTAGATCTTCAGGGCAAAGATAATTGCCGCCAACTCTAGATCATAAGTTGGATAGTTCTTTTCATACTCTTTCAACTATCTAGATGCATATACCACTACCATGCCATATTGTATAAGAACGCAACGTAGTCCAACTCTGGAGGCATCCGTGCAGACTGTCATTCCACCCGTACCTTCTGCTATTGTCAGTACTATGGCTGACACCAATCATTTCTTTAGTTCTTGAAAACTACTTTCACACTCCTTTAACCATTCAAACTTCACCCCCTTTTTGGTCAAACTGGTCATTGGGGCGGTGATTTGGGAAAAATTCTCAATGAACTGCCAGCAGTAGCCTGTTAATCCCAAGA
Organism: Macadamia tetraphylla; assembly: GCA_022985045.1. Lineage (NCBI taxonomy): Eukaryota > Viridiplantae > Streptophyta > Magnoliopsida > Proteales > Proteaceae > Macadamia > Macadamia tetraphylla. Next base: position 18,624,868 of record CM040973.1, read on the forward strand.
AACTTCTGATCTCTGTGGCATTCTTGGGAGCTTTCCACTCTAGTACTGCTTTTACTTTTCTCAGGTCAACTTTGATCCCATTCTCAGAGACTATGTGCCCTAGCAATCCAACTTGCTTCAACCAAAATTCATACTTACTGAATTTTGCATACAACTGTTGTTCTCTTAATCTCTGAAGCACCATTCGCAAATGTTATACATGCTCTTCTTTAGTTTTCGAGTATATTAAGATGTCATTGCTGAAAACGATGACCCACTTATCAAGAACATCATAAAATACTCAATTCATCAAATTCATAAAAGCTACTGGCACATTAGTCAACCCAAACGACAGCAGTAGGAATTTATAATGGCCGTACTAGGTTCTAAAGACCTTATTGGGTATATCACTGCTCTTAATATTGAGCTAATAGTAATCAGATCTGAGGTCGATCTTAAAGAATACTTTAGCACTTTGCAACTGATCAAAAAGATCATCTATGCATGGCAATGGGTACCCATTCTTGATGGTCAACTTGTTCAATTCTCGATAATCGATGCACATACGCAAACTCCCATCCTTCTTTTTGACAAACAAAACTGGGGCACCCCAGAGAGAAACACTTGGGTATATAAATCCTTTCTCTAACAAATCTTGTAACTAAATTTGTAACTCCTTTAATTCGGGTGGTGCCATTTTGTACGGACCTTTAGACACTAGAGCTGCTCCGGGAACCAAATTAAAGGCAAACTCTAACTCCCTGTCAGGCTGGAGCTGGGTTAGATCATCTGGGAAGAAATCAGGAAACTCCCTAACTACATTCAATTCTTTTAATGGTGTAACTTTTTCTTCTACATCTTGTATTGAAGCTAGATAGCCCTGACATCCGTCTTCCAAGAACTTTACCACCTGTAAGGTAGAAATAAGAACCTCTCTAGGTCGTTTTGTCTTATCTCCTTGATACACAAGCTCTTCACCATTATCACTCACCACCTTAATTTGCTTCTCAACACACATGACATTTGCTTAGTGAGTAGATAATCAATCCATGCCCAAGATAATATCAAAACTCTGCATGTTAAATTTGATAAGCTGGGCATCCAGCTTCTTTCCACCTATGTCAACGAGACAGGGCCCATACACTTCATTTAATTATGCCACCTTGCTCATGGGTGTGCTAATTATCAATTTATTTTCTAGAGCATTGGGTGTCATGTCAATCGTTCTAGTAAACCTTTTAGATATAAAAGAATGTGATGCACCAGAGTCAAATAATACATAAGCTGGTATACCTGAGATAGATAGGGTAACTACTACGACATTGGGCCTTGCCTCAACCTCTTCAACGGATAATGCATACATTCTTCCTTGAGGTGGACCACCTTGAGTTAAGGTGGGTCAATGAACAAGAGGCTGATTCTGTACCACAGCTGGTTTGTATGGGCAATCCTTTACAAAATGCCCGAGTGAATGGCCAATATAGCACCTCTTTTGAGAGGCTAGCACTGGTACTGGTGCCCTTTGTATCTGGCCTTGTGCCATAGGAAGATGAGGTGGCCACGGGGCCATAGGCACCATGCTAGTGCTCAGGCGGAAGGAAGTAGCACCCGATCTACTGGCTGGCTGGGGCACGTATGCTGACGACCTATAGGGCTGCTGAAATGATGGACCATAATTATATAGCCCACGAAAACTCTTGTTCAGGCTGCCAGAATCTGCATAGGGATTGGATCTCTTCCAAAGTCCATGTGTGGTGGAAGATTCTCCCTTCTGCTTATCTTCTATAGTCTTGGCCTTCTAGATAATTTGAGCAAAATCAGTCAAGTCCATGGCCCTCAAAATTGTGCTAATAGATACTTTTAGCCCCTTCAGAAATTTCTTTATCCTTTTCTCTGTTATTTTCATGTGTGGAGGGGAAAAGTAAAACAACTCCTCAAACTACGGCTGGTATTCAAGGATAGATTTGTTTCCCTGAGTCAAAGCTGATAGATTTGTTTCCCTGAGTCAAAGCTGAGAACTCAGTTTCCTTTCAATCTCTAAAGCTGGTGGGGTAATAATTTGATAAGAACAATTCCTTCAATTGTTCCCATGTTGGTTCCGGATGGGTTGCCACCAAAATAGGCTTAGAAGCCTTCCACCACGAATTAGCTTAATTTCTTAATTGTAACCCAGCACAGATAAGCTTTTGAGGTTTTGTACATTCTACCACCTCAAATATCTTTTTTATTTCTTGGATCCACCGACCTAGCTCTAAAGGGTCACTCCCAACCTTGGTGAAGATAGGTGGCAAGTGTCTCTTAAATGATTCCACCACCTTTGCAGTAGTGGTTGCTAGTGGATAGTATGGAGGATAAGCTGGGTAATACTAGTACGGGGGTGGCACCATATATGGAGGAGTGACATAAGGAGGAAACCATGGAGTGGCCATAGGTGGTGTACCCCCTGGTTGGTCCTATGGTGGTACAACAATTAGTGCACTCCCTTATGTCTCAACAAGTGGTGCTCGAGGAGAAGCACCCCTCGGTTGAACTCCAACACCTAGCACCACAGGAGGATCTTATGGGAAAGGTACCTGATGAGGGTGTTGACCCATTTGCATAGGGTGCAACTGTTGGTGCACAACATTCATAAAAGTCTACTATTGTTGGAGTAACTATTGTTGGAATGCCTATTGTGATTGTTGAATAAGAGCTGCAACATCATTGGGAGTAACAACAAGAGGAGGATCCAGAATTTCAGGTGTAGGTGAGTTCTCAAATATATCTTCTTGTCTAAGACTCAATCGTGGTCGAGGTCGAGGTCCCTGAGGTTAGGTGGTTGTCCAATGGGACGGGAACCACTTGGAGCCCCTCTTGCACTACTACCAGATCTAGTTCGTACCATGATGCTTTCTACCTAGATTTCATCAAGATTAGGTACAATTAAGTGCCACATTTATTTTGTTTAAGCACAAAATCAATGCACCTCATACCTCCCATTATGTAGTCATAGTGCATTTCATCATCACAGCATGCATCTCGAGCATTAAATTATATATGGTATCGTAATTATTCCATATAAGTATGCATGAAGATTAGTTGCACATCAACCTATAATTTACGCAAAAATAGGTTCTACGAGGCTTGAATATCAAATCCGCAAAATTTGGGATTTTTCGGCCCAAAAATTCACACCGGCGGGTGGGCTATTTTCAGGACCCGCCGGTCCTTCATGCGGTTCAGTTATAAAGGGAAAAAGCCCTTATTTTCAAAACCCTTCATTTCTCTCTTTTCCCTCTCTTCTCCAAACCACCCAAGGAAACAAGAGAGGACCTAGGAGCACCTTTACAAGCCCTACTCACGCCTCTATTTGGACTCAAAGCCTCTCAACTCCATTCTCAACATCAAGTAAGTAGGTTTTTTTCCTCTTTCTCTTTGGGATTTTGGTTGCTTTTGCTCAATAATCTCAAAACTTCATTTTCTTTTGATTTCTTCCATCTAAATTAAACGTGTTATGTGGGTTTGTCATATCTTTGATGTTTCTCATCTCTAAACATCACATATGTCATCTCTATGGATTGTTTAACCCTATTTTCTCAATTTTTGCTGTTTTAGGGTCTTTCCCCTTTTCTCTTTTCTTCCTTGCATAATGTATGATTAAATGAGTCCATCCACTCACATTAGGTTGCATAATAGTGATAGGAGTGTTACATTGCACATATGCATCACTTTTCTCACTTTGGTATGAATTTTCCCCATTTCTAGGTTAGGGTTCTTGAGAAAATTGGGGGTTTTCCCTTGTTTGACCTCAAATATGTTAAGATATACATGTTTGGATGAATTTGAACCTGCTCTCATATCTTATTGTCAACAAAATCCTCAATGCCTTGGATATACTAGGTTTATGCTCTTCTCTGTGCATTTTTCCATTTCCTTCTTCTTTTGGGAATCTATCAATCGTCTCAAATTGTTGCCAACTTCGATATTTACATATCTTTATGCCTTAAATAAATGCCTCCGTCTCTTGTCTTTTGTTAGTGTATTGCATCAAGCATCAAAATATCTATAATGCTCATTTATTCACATATGGTTCTTGCCATTTACCATTCACATGTAGTTTCATTACGACAATGGCATTCTACTTGTAGGGCTCTTCTCCCTCATTTGTTATGCTACATACATTGCCCATTCAATGTTGCTTAGTAGGGTGTTTCATTTTCACTAATCACCTCTTTATGACCTATTGTCACGTTCCTTATCTTCATCCCTTGTTTTAAAATTTCCTCTTAGGATCTTATCAGTTTTCTCACATTTTTTTTTCTTCCAACTTTTACAGGATGTCTTCCCACAAAGAAAAAGGGATTGCCTCATCATCTAGAAGCAGACATACCTCTGGTAGGAGGAGGAGGGGTACTGCCACTAGTTCTTCTACCCCTCAGGCCTGACCTATTAGAAATCTTTCTGAGGACCTAGAGGATTATGACAATGATGTCTTTTGCAGCTTTGAGGCTTCACTCTCTTGGAGCAACTTCTCCAAAAGACCCGTCCTGATGGAGAAGTCAGTGGTGATGGAGGACTTTACTCGAGTTTAGTTGCTCGAGAGATTTATAGCCCTTGGATGGGAGGCCATGTAATATGTCAACCGTCACTGCTACCCCAACCCCGTCTGGCTACAATTTAAAGGTGGTGTATGACAACCAAATGTATACCCTCACCAGCCGAGTGAAAGGTTGAGATATCAGGCTACCAATCGACTTACTGGTAGGGATTTTGGGCATCTCTATAGAGGGTACTTGGTACTACTACCCTCATAGGGGTAAGGCCTTGGGTCCCCACATGAATGAGACCCTTCAAAAGCACATCTACTGGACTATTTGTGGCAGCAATGTCTATCCCGAGTCTGAGACTGTCTTCCTTGCTGAGGTTCGAGTCTTCAGCCATTTGGTGCAATTTAACCTGCTTAGCCGACCCGGGCACTGAAACCAGGTGAACTTTATGGCTGCCTATGTAGCATACTATCTTTACACTGCTTTAGGAAATCCCCCTCACCTGTGCCTTCCATACATAATTATGAAGATGATGGAGTACCATGCAACCCTCCCCGCTGATGGTAACTACCCCTATGCTTGGTCACTCACCAAGATCTTTAAGCGCTTCAAGGTAGATCTTGAGGGTGAAGTGGGTGGGGCCCCCTCGGACAGATTTGGCCGAGGCATCTTACATAAGATGAAGTTGTTTCATCTGATGGAGCCTACAGTGGGGGAGGCAGCCCAAGAGGAGGGTGATGAGGAGGAGGATGACGAGGACTATATCCCCAAGGAGGGGGTTGTGGATGTGGATGTGGATGTGGAGATGGAGGAGGAGGTCCCCATCAATGTGGTCCTACCATCTCCAGGTGGCCCCTTTGACTTTCAGGGTATGGTGGCCAAATTGAAGGCACTCCAGGATGGTCATGAGAAACTCCTGATGGGACAGAAGACCATCTAGGAAACCCGAGCAAGCTTGGTGATGGACATTGATGATTTGGATAACACTGTGTACTCCACTTTCAGAGACTTAGCTACAAGCCTAAGACACCTTTAGGGGGAGGTGGATTTGGTAAACTGCCAGTTCGACTACTACGATTACCACTTGGGTATTAACTCAAGATATCGAGTGGAAGAGGTCATTGTTTGAATTTTAAAAGTAACCGCAAGCGTACGGATTAGTGTAGCTAACGGGTCGAACACAAGGAGAGCAGCCACTTTATTTTTAGCTTCTTTTAGTAATGCGAAAGTGTAACGATTGATTATGATGATCTACTTCTAACTACCATCCTAACACAAATGCATCTAAAATTGTCCTAATCAACACGTCTAGGAAAATTAGAATTCGAAATTAAAAATTGAACGACCTAACCATTCGTCATCAAGAAATTTAAATACTTAAACTATGCAATTAAAAAGCAAGTAATTGAAAATAAAAGTGCTGAAAAGTAAATAAATAAAATAAAAAGGGAAAAAAGTTAGAGAGAGGCACACAAGTAGGTATCTCTACTTAGCCCGATGGGTGCACCATAAATAATATGAGCTTCCCTACTTGACCAGAGAGTACTCTTACAAGGGCTTTTCTACTTGGCTTGGGGGGGAAGGGATGTAATATAAATAATCAAAGTGATGGTTTTATAGCTAGAGAGGGACAAAGCCAACACATACATCTAGCTAAGGACCTTAGGGGAAAGGGAAAGCATCAAAGTAAAAACTAAAATTTAAATCCTACTTTAAGAATGAAAGGGTAGCAAGAAGAGGGAATGAGAGCGGCTGAGAAGACTACTGTAGAAGCCTACTTACTTGAACTTGAAAACTTGATTGAGATTGAAATACTATTAGTACTAAAAACCAGATTTAGAATAAACCAAATCTGAAATTGCTAGTACTAGAGAAAACAAATATAAAGAAAAATTGAACTTGAACTGAGATGCTTCAAAGCTTGGATCTTGTCACTTAGATCTAAACCTTGAACTAGAGAATTAAAATTACAATACCATAAACCATAAACATGAAAGAAAACTTACATATTCATTAATTAAAACTCCATTACAAAAGTGTTTAACTAAAAAGTAAGAAGAACTAAAAGAGACTAAACCTAGAGAAGAGAACTCGAGAAAGAGATAAAACCCTAAAACTGAATTGCGCCAAAGGAGAGAGAAAAAGAAAGCTCAAAATTAATAACTAGCTGTGCTCTCCCTTTGAACCTTTTTTATTTATAGAGAAATAGGGAGAGACCAACGATTAGGGTTTGGGGGGCCCACAATTGGGAGGTGGTGGAGAGAGAAGAGAGAAGAGAGAATCGTAGGAGAGGAGATCTCCCATGATTTTCCTATATTGTTTTTTTCTATTTTTTTCCCCTTATTCTTCAATCTTACGCAAAGCCTTCCTCTTGGACTATTTTCTTCTCCTGATTAGATTGATTTGGATAATATTTAGTAGTTCCATCCATGCCCTTGTCTTTTTTTCTTTTTTTTTTCTGTATTTTTTTCTATTTTTTTCTTTTATTTCTCTCTCCTCTTGTGCAAGAAACCCTTTGGTTGACATCCTTTGAGTGATGAGTAGGAGAGAGAAAATATTCTTAAAAAACCAATATTATAAAAAATTAGCAACCAAGAGGTTCGAACTTGAGATCTCCTAATAAGGAAGGGATTTTGCATACCACAACTCACGAGCTACGCTAAGTAGTTGTTGTCACCAAAAACGAATCTTCAATCACTTAAGGGTGTGGTCCATCAATCCTTGTTAAAATTTAAAATATTATTTTGTACCCCTGGGACATCTGCAAACAGGCTGGTTCTGCATCTTAGTTCAATTCTTACCCATTATTCTTTTCTGGCCCGAAAAGAATAATTACTTGTATGGTTGACCAAACGAATGTATACTTTTAATTGAACACATCCATCTTGCCCAGAATTTTCTCCTCTTCGCAACCATGAAAAGAAACAGGACCTCTTTACATGTAAAATTGGATATATAGTGCCCAATAATCCTTAAGGCCTTGAAATATAAAACCTACAAAAATAGAGTAAAACCTAAAGTAGCTCCATTCTAAATATGTAAAATGCATGTCTTATTACCCTAGATTTCACATAAAAATATGCTCATCAATCATTGACTTGGATGATGATTGATGGAATTGCTAGCTTGGGATGATTCTTTTTCTTTCTTTTTTTTTTTTTTTAGAATTTGTCTTTAGAGCTCTATCTTCTTTCCTTCTTCTCTAATCGTTTCTTCTTGATTGTAGTTTTTTCTTGTGGATTTCTATCTTGTGTATGGAATTTTCTATGGTTATATAAGTTCTCTCCTTTGTAAGACCTTTTGGTACTCCTAACTTAAGTCTTTTATGTTTTCCCAAACCCCTTGTCCTATTATGGCTTCTAAGAATTTAATCTCGAATTACTATGTGTGAGTAGAGCATCGCACTCTGATACTACCATTATTACGCTCTGTTCTCATAGAACCGGATCAGTGATTGGATTCCTTCCGGGTAATCCAAAACCACCAGGATCATCTGATACAGTAACTACAGCACAGCAAGCATAAGTAATCAATGGAATATAACAATGTAATTCATCGGAAGTCTTGTCATGAATAATACTTGTAAATTCCCATATACTTTTGATACCCAAATTTTTATACATAGTATAATTATATGTAGGCCCGTAGGCATGATGTTTACACAAGAAATAGCAATTTAACTACTGAGAGCATAAAAGGGAAAATACACCAAAAGAATCAAAACAGTACAATAAGTAGAATTAGCTACTGTTGCACTACAACACAACTCTCACATGGGCAACCATCACTGTGATCGAATCCTTCGGGGACCAACCAATCCACCACTGGGGTTTCATCGGTGGGACCCGACATGGGTTCCTCTACCGAGTATCCTGCAAAACCATCTAAAAATGTGTGTATATGAGGGGTGAGCTCACTAGCTCAGTAAATGAAAGAAAGATGCACACAAATAATTGCAGATCAAATGATACTATATGCATGAGATTCATTTTAATCCTACTTCGCCTACTCAATCATTTCTAGGTTATAGGTTACATGCTACTCACAACCACAGTGCACGTATGCCCTGGGTAAGAGATGCGTTCTCCATCCCGTGATATTCCCAAAAGGTTGTTGGAGAAGGCCAGCCGTGAGCACTCAAAAAACTAAATCATGGTCAAACCATAGAAAAAATATAAATCATTACCGAACCACAGTAGAAAAGTAAATCGTGGCCGAACCACAACAGAAATTAAAAGCAGTATGATTAGCCCTATGAATATATCACCAAGGTTTCTAACTGTCCTAATGATCAGCCAAGCGTACTTTTAATCACCACTGCAGTCCACGACTGGCGCTTCTCCCCAGTGATAACCCAACACGTGAACCCTGTTGGGAAGATGAGTGTCTCAAAACCTAGCATAGATAAGGACTTTAGAAATGTGCCCAATTTGGGACTGTAAATGACGTACGATATAGTCACCGCATATTTAATAGTGTAAAGAAGGTTGTCGATGAGTTTGAGTTCCACTGGAGCTCATTTGGGCTACAGGTGGGTCATACAGGTGGGTAGGAGAACCCACTTGTACAAACTATCCAGACCGACGGGTCATACTGGTTGGTCTAACACCCGTCGGTAGAACCGGAGGAGATCTGTGGGTCATACTGGTAGGTCCTACACCCATCAATTCTACCAGCCGATAGAACAAAAGCACTAGCAAGACTAGTAGGTCACACCGATGGGTTAGGCACCCACTGGTCATACTCATCAGTTGAGCCCGAGAAGACCGATGGGTCACACTGGTAGGTGTGGCACCCGTCGGTCCTACCCGTCGGTATTGTATAGGTTTTGTTGTTTTCCTTCCTTTCTTCATTCCACCTCTTAGAAACCCAATAGGGTGGTTCCCACTTCATTTCCCACAAATTCTAAGCCTCATCTACTTGATTGTTCCATGGATCTAAGTCATCATCAAGATTTGAGAAAAGAAATCATACCTTAGCTTAAATACCTCAATTCTTGGCATCCACTTCCCAACCTCAAATGCCACTTCAATTGCTCCCAAATCTTTGTTTCCCTTCTAAGATCCTTCAAGGAAATCAAACAAGGGTTTCATTATTACTTTGATTTGACCATACACATGAGGATTTCATCACAATCCATCCAGTTAGGGCGTTACTTACCTCAAAACGTAGATCCCAAGACACCGGTGACTATTCCAGCAATGAAAGGTAAAATGTGGCTACATAATCCAAGGGGAAAGCCTTCTCCCTACTCTTCTTCTCCTTATTCTTCCTTTCTTCCTCCCCTTTACTCCTCTCACCAACCTTTGCTGAAAATCATAAATGGGAGAGAGAGAAAGGCATAAATGCTATTTATACCTCTACCAAAAAATATCTTCTATGGTCCATTTGGTTTTACCCATCTATGGACTAAAACATATTAAATCACATTTTTGGGTGAAGTAGCTGACATCATCAGGCATACAAAATCTCATTTCTATGAGGAGTCCAAAATACACGAGCTCACCCAAGATAGGCATGCTGGGGTCCACGTTACCCATATAGGTGGGTCACACTGGTGGGTTACCCACCAGTTGGCTAAACAAGCCAACCTTGTTGTATTTTAGAGGAAAATGAAAAATCTTAACACATATCTTACTCTCATCACTTGTTGTGGACTAAGTTTTTATCATTCAAATATGATAACGTACCTTTCCTATTCATACATGGCCTTGTGACATGTGCAAGGGCACGGCCTAGGCGTGTGAATCACTTCAGGTACTGGCTCAATCTTATCCGGCCACCCGGCATTTGACGTTACCCTTACCGTCATGTAATATAAGGCACAACATCAACCCATTCTGGTTCGGACCCTATAAGACCAAACCGAACCAATTGGACAATAAATCGGGTTTAAAGAGCAGGGGCTCTATAGGAACCGTAAAAAATCTCTAGTTCGCACATACTTCCCAGGATCCACATTCCAATACTCAAAGCCTTCCCAACGATCCTATTTATCCACAGAGCGGAACAGTTGTTGGTCATACTGTTCTTCTTCAAGAATAGCTGGTTGTTTTTGTGCAGTGACATGACAAATGTGAACACGATAACCGAACATAATTACAATGAGATTCCTAAGGTTTTAGAGAATAAAAGCTAAGTTTGAAGAGTAAATTGAATCTCACAGAGAAGAATGCAGAACCTAGGTCATAGAAAAAGAAAACTCACCTAAGATGCGTGAACGGCGTCGATCGGGCACAAAATCGCTCGTAGAAGGTGAGTGATAGTTGGGGCAGGCCTCCTTGGATGTTTTCTCTCCTTTCCCACATCTATAGTTAGGGTTTTGTGAGAAAGAAGTGAAAGCCAAGCTTATTTATAGCATTTTTGGGCTCAGCGGAAACAAGTCACTAGAAATGCTGGGTCTGCTTCCGCTGCCTGCTTCCACTAAAAATTTTCTGAGATTTTTGGCCTCTGCTACCTCCACCAGAAACAGGTCTGATATTTCCAGTGGAATGGCCCTGTTTCTGGTGGATTATGCACTCGTTTCCGATGAACATTTAGGGGAGAAAATTTTTTTATTTTATTTTTATTTATGTTGATTGCTTCCCTACTTGGGGTATTGCTTCCTTATTATGCGCGATGTCATGAGATACATTATGGGCCCCACTATGTATGCATGTGTCACACCGAAACACCCAGTCCCGGTACCAATCATGCGTGTCACCTCCCACATCCTCTACACGAAACAGGGCTAGTCCTCAAAATGCACCACCAGCTCCACCGATCCTCACCACTCATGATGTTGCCTCTATCATGAACAATATGATGAGGGACGTTGAAGAGAGACAAAACCAATTCATGGCCAGGATTGATAATCGGATCCAAGCGACAATGGAAGACCGAAATGAACCACCTACACCCCCTACTACATTGGCACCCACCCCGGTTCCTATCGGCTAGGCCACTCTCTAAACATTCGGTGGGGCACAAGGGAAAGTACATAACCAAGGGTAACAACACGTATATGGGTATGTACAGGATCGAGCACCGGAACAAGCCCAAGTACATATAGAGGGTTAGACTGATCTAACCAAGATAATGGAGAAGTTCCAGCGGCTTAAGCCCTCATGCTTCTCAAAGGTGGGCCAGGATCCGTTGTTGACATCAAGGTGGATTAGTGGCATGGAGAAAGTGTTTAGGATGATGGGCTACACTGATGAACAGAAAATCCTATATGTGGGCTACCAACTACAAAATGAAGCCGATAATTGATGGAGTGTAACTGAGCCCATTCTGAGGGCGAATAACCCAAACCCCACTTGGGAGGACTTCAAGGGGGCCTTCTTTGAGAACTATTTTTCGAAAAGATTTAATGATAGGAGAGAGAGTGAGTTCTCTAAATTGGTGCAGGGATCCCGGTCCATGCTTGAGTATCAGTAACACTTTGAGTAGCTATTCCAAATTTCTCCTGAGCATCTCAGAGGTGATACGGCCAAGGCCAAGACGTTTAAGAAGGGGTTGAGGCCAGGTATTGGGTCAACCATAGTTAGGTTGAAGCTACAGACATATGCCGAGGTGGTCTAAGTGGCCAAATCTATTGAAGACCTGTATAGAGATAACTTCTCGGCCCAGCAGGGAACGGGAAAGAGGTTTATGGGGCTACTGACTCTAGGGGAGGTAGCAAACCCTTCAGAGGGCCTTATATCAACCCAACACTAGTGCAGTTTAGAAAGCTTGAGGCTAGCCAAACATCTCAGTCCTCCCGCTCTAGTGGTGTGTCTCAGTCTGTGGGGTCGAGCCCAAGGTGCTTCCATTGTGACCAGGTGGGCCACCTAGCTAGGACATGCCCCCACCATAGGCTGGGTGATGTACCTTACACTTTGCCACCTAGGTCCTAGCAGACCTATGCAGCCTCCAAACCAGCACAGGCCCCATAGGGCCAGAGACCACAGGGAAGGGTGTTTGCCATGACTGTTGAAGATGCAAAAGCTACAACCGGTGTACTAACAGGTACATAATTGATATCATTATTACCTGCACATGTGTTATTTGACCTAGGAGCCTTTCATTCATTCGTGTCACCAACATTTTTAAAGAAGATGGAAATTCCACCCAAGAATTTGACTCAGTGTTTGGCAGTGAGTACTGTTAGGATTTTAAAATGTAATCGCAAGCGTACGGATCAGTGTAGCTACAGGTCGAACACAGTGAGAGCAGCCACTTTATTTTTTTGCTTCTTTTAATAATGCGAAAGTGAATCGATTAATGGTGAGATATAATTCTAACTACTGTCCTAAATATATGTATTTAAAATAACGTCTTAACCATTTATCATCTAAGAATTTAAAGATGCAAGCCACGCAATTAAGATTAAATAAATAAATAACTGAAAATAAACACCCCACGTAATTAAAAAATAATGAAGGAAAAAAATGCTGAAATAAAAATAAAATAAAAGAAAGGGGATAATGCTAGAGAGAGGCTCACAAGTAAGTTTCTCTACTTAGCCTGAGGGATGCATCATAATATGAGCTTCCCTACTTGACCAAAAAGTCACTTTTACAAGGGTTACTTTACTTGGCTTTAGAGAAAGGGAGGCAATTAAAATAAAAACAATAAAATGATGGTTCTATGGCTAGGAGGGGCAAAGCCAACACATACAGTAGCCATGAACCTTGGGGGAAAGGAAAAGCAATAATATAACGACTGAAATTAAAATCCTAAATTAAGAAAGAAAGGATAGTCAGAAGAGGGAATGAGAGGAGGGTGAGAAGACTACTGAAAGAGCCTACTTACTTGAACTTCAACCCTTGAACTGAAAACTTGATCGACTTGAGATACTACTAGTACTAAAAACTAGATTTAGAATAAACCAAATCTAAAATTTCTAGTACCAGAGAAAACAAATCTGAAGAAAAAAATTAAACTTGAAAGACATGCTCCATAGCTTGTTCTTGTCCCTTAGAACTAAGCTTAGAACTAGAACTTAAAAATTACAACTTCAATTACTTAAAAAATAAAAATAAGAGACTAAATCAAAAACAAAAGTGCTTGCATTAATTGAATAAAAGGAACTTACAAAGTCTTTAAAGCATAAACCTAGAACTAGAGCTAGAAAAAGAAAAAACTAGAGAAAGAGAGAAAAAACAACTAAAAAAAAAAAAAAAACTAAGAAGAGAGAAGTAGAGAAGAAGAGAGATACCAACTAAAAATAACCTAGAAGAAGAATGAAGTGTCCCCTCTCCTCTTACGTGAGTTGTATTTATAGGGAATGGGGAGGTAGGGTAACAAATTTCTCTTTCTTAAAAGGGGGAAACCCACAATTGGTAGTTGAGATCTTTTGAGACCAAAAGTGCTAAGGTGGAGGAGAGAGAAGAGAGAAATAAACTTGGAGAAATTTCTTATAATTTTTTTCTTATTTTCTTTCCCTTTTTTATTTATTTTTCTCTTCTTTTTCTCCCTCTCTTCAAATCTTGCACAACCCTTGTTGGCCAATTTTTCTTCCCTTGGATGATTTTCCTTCTTGCTTTGTGTGATTTGGACAATCTTCTAGTGATAATATGGAGGAGGGAGAAGATTTGAACAATATTTATTTCTTCCTTTTTTTTCTTTCCTTTTTTTTTTCTTGCGCAAGAAACCCCTCCCACAATTTTCCTTGCTTTGAAGATTTGGACAATCTTCTAATTTGATGTGGAAATTCCCTCCATGTCCTTGGTGCTTTAAGTGAGTGAAAAATAAGAAATCTTCAACAAACTTCTTAAAAAAAAACAACCATAAGATTTGTACTTGAGACCTCTTGGTGAGCAAGAAAGTTTTGCGCATCATAACTCACCAACTACACTAGGTAGTTCTTATTGGAGAGATCTGATGCTCGATAATGCTTAAGGCCTTTAAAATACAAAACCTGCAAAAAGAGAGTAAAACTCAAGGTAGCTCCATTCTAAATATGTAAAAATGAATGCTTTACTACTTAGATTTCACACATAAATGTGCTCATCAGAATTTCCGCACACTTAGACTTTGTTGGTCCTCGAGCAAAACAAAAAGAAAAAGACTAAAATATAAGTAACAAAAAACCTAATACACTTTCATAGGAATCACGATTGCGCTTAGCATGTGCAACAAGTCTTTAAACCCCTAGGTCACCTCTAGCGAACAAGTTGTGTCTCGTGGGTGTTTGCAGTTAATATACACCCAAAATTCAGAATAAACAAATCCCAACCTTGGCTAAAGGTAATGGTCATACTGATCTAGAGTAAAGTTAATTTCTCTTACAATGGACCCCCACACTTGAACTTTTATTACCCCATATCAATTTCAGGCACTAGTATATTTCTTAATCTGGAACTCACCTAGTCTCTTCCAAAACATCTTTATCTTAAGGCAAAACCACTTGTGAAGAAATAGGGAACCAATGACTAAGGCATTGGAGTGTTTTTAACTAAACATGTTACCAAGCACTAATGACATTTGCACATTTTTTCTCTTTCTTTCGCTTAATAAACTCTAATCTACTCCACTACTTTTGGCCTGAATGATATGGTGGAGTAAACACCAGACATCCAAGTTATACGTAGCTTCGCTTTTTTATATATACCCACAAAGACAGTGATGCTAGAGTTCTTTCAGAAGTTTTCTCCCTAAGAATTTTGATCAAGACACCACGCTTCCTGAGGTGCAATGCCCTGTCTAGTTCCAAGGGAATTAACTCTTATTCTTCTTTATATCATATTTCACACTTCATTTAAAATTGTGCACTTGTCAACTCATGCCAAATTAAAAGAAGGTCTCAACTCCAAATCAAAAGTACAAGGAACCCACAGACTTACATATGGTCTCATACCATAAAACAGGGGTCTCTTATTTTTCAAGAGAAAGTCCTATCTCAAGACACAAGCTTGTTTCTTTCTTCTCAATAGGGTTTTTATATGTTCAAAATGGGTACCTTAATCAAAACTTTTATTTTCATACATCAAGCAACTGAATGGTATGATCATTAGCTAAAAGCCAAGGTAGGACTTCATCCTTAGCAAGCTCAAAAACAAAAAGAAAAACAAATAAAACAAAGTGGAAAAAGAAAAAACTTGTTTCTCTCCCCCACACTTAAGTCATGCAATGTCCTCAATGCATGAAAAGAATTAAAAGTGAAGACAATGCAAGGGGGTCATACCTGATTAACAGTTAGTCATCAGTGTAAAGTGGTTCATAGAGATCTATGACCTCTTCACTACCAGTAGTAGGAAACTCAAGGAACGGTTTCAAACGCTGACCATTAACCCTCAAAATTACCCCTGTTCTGGATTAAGAATCTCCACAGCCCCATGGTAATATACATTATGGACAATAAGCGGGCCATCCCATCAGGATCTAAGCTTACCAGGGAAAAGATGCAATCGAGAGTTGTACAATAAGACCTTGTCACCAATTGTAAAAGATTTACACAGAATGTGCTTATCATGAAAAGCTTTGGTCTTTTCCTTGTAAATCCTAGAACTTTTATAGGCATCATTCCTAAGTTCTTCTAACTCAGATAGTTGGAGCCTACGATGAATTCCCGCATTAAAAAAATCAAAGTTGAGCTTTTTGATGGCCCAAAAGGCCTTATGCTCTAACTCAACTGGTAAGTGACAGGCTTTCCCATACACCAAACGGTAGGGAGACTGACCAAGATCGGTCTTGAATGCAGTCCGATGGGCCCACAAGGCATCAATGAGCCTAAGGGACCAATCCTTACGGTTGGGATTAACAGTTTTCTCCAAGATTTGTTTGATCTGCCTATTAGACACCTCCACTTGGCCACTAGTTTAGGGGTGATAAGGGGTAGTTAACTTATGGGTGATCCCATAATATTTTATTAAGGCCTTAAAAGGCCGATTACAAAAATGAGTACCCCTATCACTAATTATTGCACGTGGTACACCAAAGCGAAAAAGAAAATTTTTTTTTAAGAAACTGGACCACCATTTTGTGGTCAATAGATTTATAAGGTATGGCCTCTATTCATTTATAAACATAATCAATGCCCAAAAGTATATACAAATTCCCAAAAGAATTAGGGAATGGTCCCATAAAATCGATGCCCCATTCATCAAAGATCTCAACTATCAAAATAGGGGTGAGGGGCATTATGTTCCTCTTATTAATACTGTCAAAAGACTGGCAGGCGAGACAAGCCTTGTAAAATCAAAAACATTTCTAAAATGAGTGGGCCAATAAAATCTGCATTGGAGAACCTTTGCAGCAGTCTTCTTAGGTCCAAAGTGTCCATCACATGCATGATCATAGCAAAAAGAGAGAATGAAATGTTGCTCATGATTAAAAACACATCATCGGATAATCTGATCTGGAGATATTTTAAACAAGTAAGGATCATCCCAGAAAAGTTATTAACTTGGGAATAAAACCTAAACTTATCTTGGGTGGACCAGTGATCCGGAGTCACACCTAAAACTAAGAAGTTGACAATGTCAGCAAACTATGGTTCACTAGACACTGTAAATAACTATTCATCTAGAAAGTTCTCGTTGACTAGAGAATCGACAGTCAAGGAATTGGAAAGCCAGGATAAATGGTCTGCAACTAGGTTTTCAACTCTTTTCTTATCCCTAATTTCTAAATCAAACTCTTGTAAAAGTAAAACCCACCTAATGAGATAGGCTTTGGCATCCTTCTTCTGAATTAGGTATCTAAGAGCAAAATGATCAGTATACACCACCACATGTGAACCAACTAAGTAAGACCGAAACTTTTCTAATACAAACACAACAGCTAAAAATTCTTTTTCAGTGGTTGTATAATTGAGTTGTGCATCATTTAAGGTCCTACTACCATAGTAAATGATAGTGGGCAACTTATTAATCCTTTGACCCAAAACTGCTCCTATGGTAAAATCCAAAGCATCACACATCAATTCAAAATGTTCAGTCCAAACAGGTAGTTGAACAATGGGTGCATTGGTCAACTCCTTCTTAAGTTGCTTGAAGGATTCTAGGCACTCTTTAGAAAACTCAAAAGTTTGATCTTTGGCAAGCAATGAAGTGAGAGGTCGGGCTAACTGACTAAAGTTCTTAATAAATCTTCTGTAAAAGCCCGCATACCCTAGAAAAGGTCAGATGTCCTTACCAGATTGAAGAGGTAGTAAATTATCAATTAAATCCACTTTGGCTCTATCTACTTTAATTTCCTTGGATATTACATGACCTAAAACAATACCAGATTTAGTCGTAAATGGCATTTTTCCCAATTCAAAATCAAATTCTTATATATACACCTTTTAAAAACTAGGGAAAGATGATGAAGACATTCAGAATAGGAATTCCCATGAATTGAATAGTCATCCATAAATACTTCTATGAATTTTTTGACCATGTCAGAAAAGATGTTCATCATGCATCGTTGGAACGTAGTAGGGGCATTGCAAAGCCCAAAGGGTATACGTTTATAAGCAAATGTTCCATATAGGCAAATAAAAGTGGTCTTATATTGGTCTTCTAAAGCAATTGGGATCTGGTTATAGCCGAAATATCCATAAAAAAATAATATTATTCATGTCTAGCTAACCTCTCTAACATCTAGTCAATGAATGGCAATGGGAAGTGGTCCTCCAGGTTGCCACATTAAGTTTCATGTAGTCTATGCACACTCTCCACCCTGATTGGACACGAGTTGGAATTAATTCATTATTGGCATTAGAAACTATAGTCACACCAGACTTCTTAGGCATTACATGAACTGGGCTTAACCATTGGCTGTCTGAAATAGGATAAATTATTCCATGATCTAAGCACTTTAGGATTTCTTTCTTAATGGCTTCCATCATCACTAGGTTAGCTCTTCTTTGGGGTTCCGTGGATGATTTGGAATCCTTCATAAGATGTATATGATATTACACAATAGAAGGGCTTATACCCTTGATATCAGCCATAGTCCAACCTAGGGATTCCTTATTATATTTTAACACTTTAAGTGACTCCTCTTCTTGGCTAGAAGTCAAATTTAAAGAAATTATTATAGGAAGAGTCTAGCTAGGCCCTAGGAATGCATACCTCAAATTAGATGGCAACTCCTTAAGATCTAGCTTAGGGGGCTCAACTATGTAAGGTTTAGGAATGGAATTGGAAAGGGGTCCTAAGGACTCCACAGGTGTGTGAAGATTTAGGACTTCAGAAATAAAGTTTCACTATCATCATCCAACTCATCCATACACTCTTGGAATTCTGAATCAAAATTAATATCAAAGTTGACAATTAAATCATCAGAAAAATCTAGAAAATCCTGAAGCATATTGATTTCTTCTTCCATATGTGGTTGTTTGCCTACCCTAAACATGTTAAACTCAACAGTTTGGTTGCCAAACGATAACCTTAGGAAACCATTTCGACAATTGATTAATGCATTACTGGTAGCCAAGAATGGTCTTCCTAGAATTGTTAGGATCTCATCCTTGGTTGAGAAGGACTTGATATCTAACACAACGAAATCAACAGAAAAAATAAATTCTTCCACCTTTAGTAAGACATTCTCAACCATCCCTTTAAGAATCTTAATAGACCTATTTGCTAACAAAAGAGTAGTTCCAGTGGCTTTTAATTCTCCCAATCCTAGTTGCTTATACACATGGTAAGGTAAAAGATTCACATTTATGCCAAGGTCAAGTAAGGCATGCTCAATGTAGGTGTTGCCTATGACACAAGCTATGGTAGGGCTCCCTAGATCCTTATACTTAGCTACTATAGGCTGAGTAATTATGGAAATAATATTACCTGCCAAGAATGCCTTTTTAGGCATACTAGTGATACATTTGTGAGTATATAAATCTTTCAGTACCTTTGCATAGGTGGGGATTTGGGATATGGGATCCAAAAGAGGGATGTTCATTTCTACCTTTTTGAATATTTCTAAAATTTCATCCATGGAAGCAGTCTTCTTTTTGTTTACCAAGTGATTAGGAAATGGGACCGGAGGAACATAAGGACTGTTAGAGATTTTTCATTTTTCAGAAGAATCATTTTTGGTTTTCTCAACCAAATCATCTTTAGTTTCAAAAGAATCTTTCAGTTCATCAGACGAACCTGGAACAAGAGGCACACTTGTGTCCTCAACTGAAGGAAAGTTAACAGGAGTAATAGATGGAGAAGATTTAGGAACACTTTGTTGGTACTCTCTACCACTCCTAAGGGCATAAACAACATTACATTGGTTAGAGGGCCCTTGTTGGGTTTGATGTTGTAATATATACAGTGGTGCACTAGTTGGTGCTTGTGAACTAATATACTGATGATGCCTAGGGTTAGGCTCTAGTTGACTGGGTAAAGTTTCCTTCTCCCTCTTACACATAATTGAGACAATTTGGGTGAGTTCTCTCATAAGATTTTGATGGCTTGTCATGAGAAGGGCCATATTTTTTTTTTAAGTCAATTATTCTACTTGCCTCTCCAATGTTGGCAAACCCAGGGGGTTGCTGATAAGATGATAGGAGGGGGACCTTAGGAAAACTAGCCTGAGGTCCTACATTTGACCTAAGAAAAGTATTTCGGAAAAAATATTATTGTGCAAAGGGAGGCCTTTGGGGTCCAGGTTGACCTTGATTATGGAAATTGGAAGGCTTTACTTGGTTGCCCTGATTCCAAGAGAAATTTGGGTGATTTCTCCATCCTAGATTGTAGGTGTTACTATATGGATTATTCTGATATAAGGCATTAACACCATCATTAGAAGTGCCCCCAAAGGTGTTGGGGCATTCTTCTATGAAATATCCAGGGGACTGGCACCAAGCACAAATCTTAACCAAATTGACTGATGATGGCTCTCTAGGAACAATAGCATCATTCCTCTTGATTAGGCTATCCAAATGGGCTTCCTTGGCTACTATCCCATCCATAAAATATCCTTTCCCTCCTATGGTTCTTTCACTCTCTTGGGTTGATTCTCACTCATAGGTTTTGTCAGCTAAGTCAAGTAAGAATTCCCATGCCTTTCCTTCATCTATAAAGGATGTGAATCCCTCAAGGCACATATTTGTTTAGTTGGATAATCAATACCCTCATAAATTATTTAACATAAATGCCATAAGTCTAGGCTATGGTGAGGGCATTCTTGGAGTAGATCCTTAAATCTCTCCATAAGGCTTTTTCCTAAACTGAAGGATATCACTTCTAAGCTTATTGGTCTTATGAGTTGGGAAAAACTTCTTAAGGCAGACAACTGTGAATTGTTCCCTTGAGGTTATGAAATTTATGGGTAACCCATACAACCACTTCTTAGCTTGGTCTTTTAATGCAAATGTGATGAACCTAAGCTTAACAGCATCATCAGAAAGCTGTTGGATCTTAATTAGAACACATACCTCTTCAAATTCCCTTAGAAATAGGTATGCATCCTCAGAGGTCAGCCCATAAAAGTGGGGCAACATTGTGATGTACTGAGATTTGAGCTCAAAATTATTGCCTTTGGCTTATGGTGGAACTATGCAGGAAGGTTGGGCTACTCTAGCAGGGTAGAACCTATCTTCCAGAGATTTAAGTGGAGGGTTTTGCTGTTGGTCTCCCATATTGAAAGGTTTCAAAGAGAGAAAATATATAGTGTCACTACTTGTTGGATCGCTTTTTCTAATCGATTCTTAGTATTACGCACCCACTTAACACTCATGCAATAGAAAAATATCCACAATTAGAGTAAAACAAGCACAAAATAATAGAAAGAAAAACCTTGTTTTTATTTTTGGCTTTTTGGGAGCTTACCGGCAGGGATCCGGGGTTGCCCAAGTCAATTCCTGAGGTACTGCTACAGGGCAAAACCTGTCTTTTTCATACTATGAGGCTTGGCGACCTCCACCGATACAACTATTATTGTAAGTTGTTCTTCTTGGGAATTCAATAAAAGAAAAGGAAAAACAAAACAAAGCAAACAAAGCACTCCTATTTACCAAAAGAAAGCGAAAAATAATATGGAACTGTCTCCCCGGCAACGGCGCCAAAAACTTGTTAGGATTTTAAAATGTAACCACAAGCGTACAGATCAGTGTAGCTACGGCTCAAACACAGGGAGAGCAGCTACTTTATTTTTTTTTTCTTCTTTTAATAATGCGAAGTGAACCGATTAATGGTTGTGATCTAATTCTAAATACCGTCCTAAACATATGTATCTAAAATAACGTCCTAACTATTCATCATCTAAGAATTTAAAGACGCAGGCCATGCAATTAAAATTAAATAAATAAATAACTAAAAAAAACACCCTACGTAATTAAAAAACAATGAAGGAAAAAAATACTGAAATAAAAATAAAGCAAAAGAAAGGGGATAAAGCTAGAGAGAGGCTCACAAGTAGGTTTCTTTACTTAGCCTTAGGGATGCATCATAATATGAGCTTCCCTACTTAACCAGAGATTCACTCTTACAAGGGTTACTCTACTTGGCTTTAGGGAAAGGAAGGCAATTAAAATAAAAACAATAAAATGATGGTTCTATGGCTAGGAGGGGCAAAGCCAATACATACACTAGCCATGAACCTTGGGGAAAAGGGAAAGCAATAATGTAACGACTGAAATTAAAATCCTAAATTAAGAAAAAAAGATAGTTAGAAGAGGGAATGAGAGGGGGGTGAGAAAACTACTGAAAGAACCTACTTACTTGAACTTCAACCCTTGAACTGAAAACTTGATCGACTTGAGATACTACCAGTACTAACAACCAGATCTAGAATAAACCAAATCTGAAATTTCTAGTACCAGAAAAGACAAATCAGAAGAAAAAAATTGAACTTGAAAGACATGCTCCATAGCTTGTTCTTGTCACCTAGAACTAAGCCTAGAACTAGAACTTGAAAATTACAACTTTAATTACTTAAACAATAAAATTAAGAGACTGAATCAAAAACAAAAGCGCTTGCATTAATTGAATAAAAAGTACTTACAAAAGTGTTTAAAGCATAAACCTAGAACTAGAGCTAGAGAAAGAGAGAAAGAGTGACTAAAAAACAAACTAAGAAGAGAGAAGCAAAGAGAAAGAGAGGGACCAACTAAAAAAAACCTAGAAGAAGAATGAAGTGTCCCCCCTTATCTTACATTAGTTGTATTTATAGGGAATGAGAAGGTAGGGTAATTTTTCTTTCTTAAAATGGAAAAACCCACAATTGGAAGGTGAGATCTTTTGAGACCAAAAGTGCTAAGGTGGAGGAGAGAGAAGAGAGAAATAAACTTAGAGAAATTTCCTATAATTTTTTTTCTTATTTTCTTTCCCTTTTTTTATTTATTTTTCTCTTCTTTTTCTCCCTCTCTTCAAATTGCACAACCCTTGTTGGCCGATTTTTCTTTCTATTGAACGATTTTCCTTCTTGCTTTGTGTGTTTTAGACAATCTTCTGGTGATGATGTGGAGGAGAGAGAATATTTGGACAATATTTATTTCTCCCTTTTTTTTTTTCTTACGCAAGATACCCCTTTCACGATTTTCCTTGCTTTGAAGATTTAGACAATCTTTTAATTTGATGTGGGAATCCCCTCCATGCCCTTAGTACTTAAGTGAGTGAAAAAGAGGAAATCTTCAACAAAATTCTTTGAAAAAAAGACAACCACGAGACTTGAACTTGAGATCTCCTGGTGAGCAAGGAAATTTTACACATCATAGCTCACCAACTACACTCGGTAGTTATTGTTGGAGAGATATGACGCTCGATAATGCTTAAGGCCTTTAAAATACAAACCTGCAAAAAGAGAATAAAACCCAAGGTAGCTCCATTCTAAATATGTAAAAATGCATGCTTTACTACTTAGATTTCACACATAAATGTGCACATCAAGTACCCCCACAAGAAGTGTGGTGGGTCTGAACTATGTCTATGAGCCTTGTCCGGTGACCATATGTGGATATGAGATGAATGCTCACTTGATTGAGTTGGATATGATTGACTTCGATGTGATTCTAGGGATAGATTGGTTGTTTCAGAGCCAGTGTGCTATGTACAGAGAAGATGATCATTTCCAGACCTCATGATGAGGGTGAGTTCATCTTTCAAAGGGATAAACCTAAGAAACCCAAGAAGGTTATCATATCAGCCCTCCAGATGAAGAAGCTACTGGATAAGGGATGTTAAGGCTACCTAGCATCTATAATGGATACTGAGATAGAGGTTAGAACATTGACCGAGCTAGATGTGGTGAGAGAATTTTTTGATGTATTTTTGGATGACTTGACAGGTTTGCCCCCGGACCATGAGACAAAGTTTGTTATAGATCTACTCCCCATCTCGGCACAAGTGTCAAGAGCCCCTTACCACATGGCCCCCACAGAATTAAAGGAATCGCAAGTGCAACTTCAGGATCTTCTGAAGAAGGGATTCATTAGACCTAGTGTGTCTCCATGGGGAGCACCGGTACTGTACGTCAAGAAAAAGGATGGAAGTATGAGGCTATGCATTGATTACCAGGAGCTTAACAAGCTAACCATCAAGAACCAGTATCCCTTCCCATGGATAGATGATTTGTTTGATCAATCGCAGGGGACCAAGGTATTCTCTAAGATTGACCTTAGATCAGGCTACCTCTAGCTCAGGATCAAGGATAGTGATGTCAGCAAGACAGCCATCAGATCAAGGTATTGACATTACAAGTTCTTAGTGATGTCATTTGGTTTGATCAACGCACCGACTACATTTATGGATTTGATGAAACGGGTATTTTAGGATGTCTTAGACAAGTTTGTGATCATATTTATTGATGACATCTTGGTATACTCGAAGAGTGTAGAGGAACATGCTGTTCACTTGAGGTTAGTGCTATAATGTCTGAGACAGAAGCAACTCTATGCCAAATTCAGCAAGTGTGAGTTCTGGCTGTCACAAGTGGCATTCCTAGGCCACATTGTCTCAGACAAGGGTATAGAGGTTGACCCAGGCAAGTGAAGGCAGTTCTAGAATGGGAGACCCCCAAGAATGTGGCAAAGATACATATTTTTTTGGGATTGGTTGGATACTACAGGAGGTTTATTGAGAACTTCTCTCGCATTGCTACCCCAATGACCTGACTCATATAAAAGAGTGTGAAATTTGAGTGGTCTGATGCTTGAAAAAAGAGCTTTAAGAAGTTAAAGAAAAGGTTAGTGTAGACACCCAATTTTGTCACCCTCCCCTGGCTATGATGAAATATAGATCTTGGACGTGACTTCCGGCTTCCGACCAACAGAGATGCTAATGAAAACACTCTCAAGCCTGAAATCCTAGAAACCCTCACGCTGGAGGGAAGGGGATCCAATTTTGGACTTTTTATATATGAAGGAATCCGATCAAGATGACCGTACAGATGGATAGTGCTCAGAAATATGATTTTGACAATATATGGTGTGCCAAAATCGGACCGTCGGATTGCTTGTAATCTTCCCTGGAAAATCACATTTTTTTTGCGCATATGTCATGCACACTGACCAGCCAGCCAGCCCAGCCTAGCCTGTATGCCCTAGTGCATGTTGTGTGCCCCCACCGCACAGAATGTATGCCCCTATTGCATGGCCACGCACACCCTGCTTGCACTATGCACATGTTGCCTGCACACCCATGCTAGTCTGACTCACACGCTGTGTACATTGCCCGCACACCCATACCAGCCTGACCTGCACGTTGTGCACACTGCTCAAACACTCATGCATGTATGCGCCTGCTACCCATGCCTGCACCACCTCGGCCATTACCCGCGCGTCATCCATCGTGCACCCATGACATCACCTGTACTACCTGCCTAAACTTTCTCTCTCCTCTCTTTTTTTGAAAATTATCTTTTTCTGGTTAAACTTTCTCTCTCCTCATGCTTTTCTAAAACTCACCTTTTTTGACAAAACTTTCTCTCTCCTACTTTTCTAAAAACTACCTTTTTTGGCTAAACTTTTTCTCTCCTCCTGCTTTTTTGAAAACCTCCTTTTTTCTACTAAAATTTCTCTCTCCTCCATTTTTTTGAGACCCCCCTTTTACCCATTGGACAAAAGTCCTCCCCACCTATTTTTGCCTTCAACTCCTCCTTTATCCATTGGACAAAAATCCTATCCCCTCAATTTAAGTAAGAGCTCCCCTTTCATCCACTAGATAAAGGGATTCCCCCTCTCTTTTTTGGCCGAAAAAAACTATAAATACCCCCCACCCTTAGAAAAAATAGACCAAGTCACCAGAATTCCCTTTCCCTCTTTCATAGTGAAATTTTCCTCCCCTCCCCCTCTTGATTTTCTTCTGATCTTCGGAGCGATCTTCGTCAAGATCCAAAAACTCATTCAGATCTTCCAAGTGTTCTTCGGGATCTTGAAGATCTTCAATCCAAATCCTTAGTCAGATCCAGTTTTTAGTTAAAAATAGTATGTTCTTAAGCCACCTCCCTTGAGTGTTCTTGAGTGTTCTTGAGCCACCTCCCTTGAGTGTTCTTGAGTGTTCTTGAGCATTCTTGAGCGTTCCTAAACTAGAGACCCTCCTTTCGAGGTTCTTCGGGTCTAAGAAGAGATCTTTATTAAGATCTGAAACTCTGTTCCAATCTTTAAAGTGTTCTTCAGGACTTTGGAGTTCTTCAATCCATTTTTAGGTCTGCTCATTTCTTTTCAAAAATAGTCATTCCTTTCTGAATCCATATCCGAGTGTCCCTGGAATCTTTCTAGAAATAGCCATTCCCAGGGAAGCTCTGCCGAAGTGCCGCCTCATCCTAGCCCTCCCTTAGCCTATCCCCAGTGGAAGCTCTGCCAGAATGCCATCTCATCCCAAGCCCAGAAATAGCCTTTCCTAGCCGAAGCTTTGTTCGAATCCAAATCCAAAAATAGCCTTCCCTAGCCGAAGCTCTATCCGAATCCAAATCCGAAAGCGACCGTTCCTAGCCATAACTCTATCTGAATACCATCACAATCAACATCTCTCAAGAAAGAAAGTTGGAGGTCAAGACCATCTTCCCCTGAGCCAGGAGAACACGAAAGACAGTCCAAACCGGTACTAATCAAGGGCCCATCCTATAGACCCAAAATAGGGGTTAAGTTCAGGTATAATTTCTCAACCACCTCGTTATAATGTAGACTTTATACATGCCTTGTTCTAGTGTATATAGTAGTTTGAATTCAATTAATGCATATATGTGTGATAACTTAGCCATACATTTGAAATAGTAATAATTGTGAAAAATATTCGTTCTCAAGCATCTAGCAAGAAGATTGGTTGAACCGGGTAGATTTGATGCTTAACACTTTCCCAACTCTGTAACCCGACACTTACCTTAAATCTCTAGACCAGACCAAATTTTGGACCCTTTACTCAGGAATCGAGCCCACCCCTGGTCCTAGGCCCATAACCCTAGATGGTGACTCCAAACCCCATTTGTATGGTCCTAATCCCTGAATTAGACCATCATCAAATCCCTGTCTTAAATGATGAATTTTACATTCTTGCAAAATAGGCCTCCACGTATCGCCAAGCAGCGATACGGTGGTGCGGGGCTCGCAAGCAAAGCACACCATGACATGAAACCCATTCCCCACATAAGAAAGTGAATAAAGAGAGAGGAGGGAGAATGGGGGGAGATGCATAGTTTGTTCCTCCGACCGTGACCCTCACAATGGCGACTCTGCTGGGGATAAATGTCAAGCTTCCGATACTAGATGTTACATGTAAACACAAGAACATTTTCCACCACATTTGTTTGAAAACATGCTTGGCTAACCCTATATTTGTAATTGTATTCACTAACTGCATCATGCATCGTGCTCAAAGTGAAATCATTTGGCGAGGGACTCCCTATCATGCCCGCACCCTTGAGGAGGTTAGTGCATGTCATGGAGAGTACTCTAAGAGTAAATGATACCTGCTTCTTGTACAAGAATGAAAGGTATCATCAAACGGAGAGGATGTTGTATTTGTGCCATCACCCTTTGGAAGGTCTGTGCACTTTATAACATTATGAGATCGAATGCATCATCAAACGGTGAGAATGTCCATATTTGTGCCAGCACCCTCGGGGAGGTCCAAGCACTTTACGGCATTCTGAGATCGAATGATGGTTACCCTACATTACACTTTTACACATAAATCACTCATGGTTCCACCACCCCATGGCCAATTGCTTAACCTCGTGTGTAGTCGAGTAATGGGTAAAAGGAAGTCACCCTCTTGATCTCATACCTATGGGTATATCAAAAGGATCATGTACCTTGCATATATAGATCCTATCAAGAAAGTCTTATCGGTCTTATTGCATCCACCGCATGCTCGCATCATGTAGAAAATAGATGAAGAAGCTTGGAGCACCATAAGCTAATTGTAGAATTTGTTTGCGGTCTTGAAAAGGAATGTTCCTACACTATATTCCCGTCATAAAGAATTGCCTTCCTAAAGTGGGTTTTGGATAGAAAGTATACCTCCTCCTTAAGGAAAAAGTCCAGATATGTGATATAGGGGCAATCCCATCAGAGTCACATCAAGTCCTAAGAAGTCCCAAGAAAAATCAGGAGGAAGGACACCTAGTGGGAAAAAAGCAATGAAAGCATGACTTTATTACATGGAATGACTTATGGGAATATTCTTAACAAGCCATTTGTATGAATTTCTCACTTATGACATTGGGTGGACCAAGGGCATCATACCTTATCCACCCCTACCATTTAGCGGACTGACCTTAGATGAATTAATGTTTGTTAATTTAGTGAATGTATTTACAAGGGGTTGGGAATTCAAGAATCCTAAAATAAACCACTTTTGGTTCAAGCACAATTCCACACCTCAAGTATTCTCTGTGGTCCCTTTGGATGCGTCAGGGTAATTGATTGACTCGCCTAAGTCCAAAATCACCTCCTTCATCTCTTTGAGATTGTCTATTACCAGGTGAGTACAGCCCCATAAGCATGGATCCACCCAACATGGAAACACCCGAATAGGCCTGGGCCCGTCCTGTGGAGACCTTGTAGACAAAAATGGCTGAAGTCAAGAGAGGGATACCTCAGATATAGCATACACTTCAGAACCCTCCCAGAGTTGATCCCAAGAATGAGCCGGCACCAGCAACAAGAGATGTG
This sequence comes from Macadamia tetraphylla, assembly GCA_022985045.1. Lineage (NCBI taxonomy): Eukaryota > Viridiplantae > Streptophyta > Magnoliopsida > Proteales > Proteaceae > Macadamia > Macadamia tetraphylla. The sequence goes on from CM040973.1 coordinate 18,653,371, forward strand.
GAATAGAATGGCACAACAGGTCATCATGGGAATTCTTTCAGAGTTGACTTAGAAGAACTAAAGCATGTCCAACTAACTAGTCAGAGAGGATCTTCACCGACCTGTCTGAATGGTCAATAAGGGGCCTATTCCAGGGTCCCTCCTCCTAGGGTAGTGATTGAAGATGAAGAAGAGGAACTTGTAGCACATGTCCGCTTTGGGCCTCCGGAGATAGAGAAAGAAAGGAAACATAAAGAGCAGTTAGAGAAGTTGGAGAACATGATTCGAGTAGGAAAAAGGCTCAGAAGGCCAAACAGTGGATTTTAAGGAAATGAGTTTCTTCTCTGGGGTAAGAATTCTAGAAAAATTCAAGTGTTAGACTGATAGGTTTGATGGGTCAGGAAACCCCAAGGCTCATCTCAAAGTCTTCCTTAGCATCACCAAGTCATGGTCACTTGCAAATAATCGGATGGGGTAGGCCTTCATGTTAACCCTATCAGGACCAGCACTGAGGTGGCTCACACAGTTGGAGTCATCATAAACTCAAAACTGGGCAACGATAGTGAAAGCCTTCACCAAGCAGTACTCCTATAATACTGAGGTGAATGTAAAACGTCGGGGCTTGAGATGTTGAGGCAATAGCCTAAAGAAGGATTCACCACCTTCTTGATGAGATTCAGAGACATGGCCGCCAAAATGGCAGATAGGTCATCAAAAGCAGAGCAGGTAGAGATGTTGATAGAACATGTGTGGAGAACAAAATTTTAAGATAGGCCTAGTATCAAAGATCCTCCCAAGATGCAAGCAAGAACACTCGAGCCAAAAGGGGAAAGGGTCCGAAAACTAATGTGGTGAGTGCAGTTCAGTAGTAAGTCTCACTAGCCACTTCTTCACAGCCCTTCATAATACAAGCAGATGCACCCGCCCAAAGGGCCACTTGCCTAAGAAGGTAGTTTTCTGATTTGGGAATGCCCGTAATGGCCACATATGAGAAGTTAAAGAAGCAAGGATTGCTAGAGACAGTGGCTCTAAGAGTGATCAGCAACCCTCCTTCAGCTTGGTATAGGGATCATGAGTATTATGCCTACCACACTCAAAAGGGGCATAATATTGAAAGATGTTTGGGTTTACAACATACAATTTAGGACTTGGTAGACAATGGAACCATTGAGGTTAAGGTCAAACAGCCTCCCAATGTTAATACCAATCCACTCCCTGATCATGTGAACAATCTGGATGAAGAAACTACAGAGAGTGACCCCACTCAGCTCATTGTTCCTAGAGCTCAAAAGAATCATATGAATGCCCGTGCTTACAGAAGAGTCATGAGTCAAAGGGCTGGAGTCATAAGGACCCCCAGAAGAAGAGAATCATCGGAAGAAGAATCAGAAGATCATACGCCCACCATTCATCCTTCCTCATCCACAGAAGGGTCTACTGCACCACATTACCAACCTCCACCATATTTTTCACCCCCACCATATTATCAACCTCCACCATATCATCAACCTTTCCCCCACCATCAAAGTTGAGGAACCTCTTCATCCTATCACCCCCAATCTTCATATTCTATCTCTCATGTTACATTATCTTCACACCATCCCACTTCATATCCCTCATAACCCTAATTCCAATCCTATTCTCAAGGTTTGGTGTATAACCCAAAAGAAGGATGGACAGACGAATACGATTGGAAGGATATGCTTGCACTACCAGATTCCCCAAAGATGACTTCATCAACAGGGTCAGTAAATGAATTAGGGGAAGACCAGGAGAGTGATCCCACTTTTCTAATTCAGCATGTTGTAGCTTCAGAAGACAATCCAAAAGTAATTGAAGAGATTACAGCTGATCTTCTCAGAGTAGTAACCACATTGGCTATAGGGGAGCAGATCAAGGAATACACTTCTTTAATCCACAAAGGAAGTGAAATAGAGGATGATGATGATGATGATGAGGATGAAAATGAAGATGAAAAGGATGGAGATGACTCTGATTCTTGAGAGGATGATGGGTATCCAATTGGGATGACTACCAAGGGCCTTGGTATAATGATTATGATGATGAGTCAAAATATTACTCACCAGAACATCCAACATGTTTCTCAGTATATACTATTGATGGTGATGATCTGATAACTGATCCAACAAGTGGCATTTAGCATTCCCTCTGTATGGAAGGAGATGACTCTACGTCAAATTCAGGAAGTGATAAAGGATCTAGAGTGCCGATGTAAGTTTATTTGGATGAACCAGATTCCCTAGTTGAGCCAGAACAAAAGCTGTGTGAAGAATACTGCACTGCCTTAAAGATGTTGGAAACGATAGAAGAAATTGAGAAAATACTTGGTGAAGTAACCATCAGTGATCTTTACTACTGGGAGCAATTGGATGATCTGAAGGAAATAGGACTAGATGACATAATCACAGAGGTGGTAGATGCTGCATTCCAATTGCTTTCTAATGCAGTCAAGAAGCTACGAGTCAGGGCTGTGGATATTTATGGAGGTCCTCGACTTCCCACCCCAAGCAAGGAAGGAAAATCAGAAGAAAAAAATGATTCTATGGTGGAGATAATCACCCTAACCAACAGTGATGATGAAGATAGTTATCCCACAGAGATTATTATGAAAAAAACCAATCAACGTAATGGAAACTAGAAGTGGAAAGACTACAAGGGAAAGGCTCTAGCAGTAGAATAGCCAAGGGCTAATGAGGTCAGAACTATAGCATGAAGAAAGAGCCAGAGAACCTTGTCTTGGCTCAACTTAAGCAGTCCCAGGCAAATATCTTCATTTGGGGATTGTTGATGGAATCCCCTTAGCACAGTGAAGTAGTCTTGAAGTCTCTCGCTAATGTGCAAGTGCCGATCAAGATAAATCTAATACACCCACACATATAGTAGGAGCAACATATCCAGTGCAGTCTCTGATGCTTTCAGATTCTGAGCTTCCTAAGGAAACCCAACACAATCGGGCTCTCCATATTATAGTTGATTGCCTTAACAAAGTGGTTCCCAGGTTCTTATTAACAACGAGACCGCTTTAAATGTGCTACCATTGAGATCAGCAAAGAGTATCAGCATCAACTTGGAAGAAATGAGGCCAACCACCCAAACCATAAGGGCATACGATAATACCAAGAGGAAGATCCTTGGCATCATTACCCTTGCTGTAAAGATTAGCCCGGTGAAGTTTGATGTTGATTTTCAAGTCATTGATATACCGATAGCTTTTAACATGCTCTTAGGGAGGCCTTGGTTGCATCCTGTGAAGGCGGTGTCCTCTAGTCTCTATCAAAAAATGAAGTTCATTCATGAGGGGAAGGTGACCTTAGTGGCCGAAGATCCTGAAGTGGTTAACACTTTGGCCAACATTGAAAATAGGGAAGAATAAGACCAGGAGGTGCAACTGAGTGGTTTTGATTTAGACACCACTTGTGCAGCCATTGTCAAAGAAGCTATAAAGAAAATCCTAGCTAACTATAAAGCCATCTAGAGTCCGCCCAGTACTTTCCTGGTATAGGGCTAGGAAAATATCATCAAGGAGTTCCAAAGCAGCCTAGTTTGGCAGTGAACAAAGGGAAGAATGGTCTTGAGTACACTCCCCCAACTGTCAAAGGGCAGAAAGTGTTGAGGACGACTAGGAAGATCTCCATCACTTGCTATCCTACTCTTAATGGGTACTTCATGAAACAAGGAGAGGACTTCCCTTTTTACAGAAATGTGGAGCTGTGGATTGATGAAACCGCAGCCAAGATGCAACCAGGACTTGAAGTATTTTTTTCAAGACAAGTTCAATTGGGTGACTCATGAAGTGGAATAATAGCAAATTCTGGTTAAAGAAAGTGATCAAGACAGCTGCATTACTGGGATAGCGGAAGTTACAATGATTGAAGATGGGTTCACCTCCGGCAACCCCACAACACTAATCCAATCTAAAGAATTGTCAAGTCCTCGAGTCCTCCTGAAAAGAGAGTGGGAAAAGAAGATTAGACTCACCTAAAGTCTACCACTTTCCCTTGACGTGAAAAGCTACATTTTCTCCCTCCTACAAGAGGCAAGGGCCTGAGAGTTGCATGAGCTCAAACCCCATCCTTTTGGAGGAAGAAGCACTTAATTGTAATGGAAAGGCTCATGAATGTGGTCAAAGCTGTGACCGAGGCAGTGGGATGGCATCCCTCAGTAGGCTCAAAAAAATGGACATCATAGAAAAGGGATTGAGCAGTCTCCACCGATCTTCACCCCTCAGAAAGTTCATCTTCCAAGAGTACGAGATTGATCAGCTGGTACTCATGAAGAAACGGGCACCTGTCCAGGGGAACCATTGTACCCCTAAAGAAATAGCAACAACTTTCTCAGAAGAAGAAGAAGGCCCTTTACCACATCTCCTCATCCATGAGGCCACTGAACCACTTTTGAACTGGACAAGCATTGGAGAAAACTTTAAGTTTTCTCATGCTATTGAGTCAACCAGCCTGATTACCCCTAGAAAAAACATCAAGCCAATTATCGAGTCTGTAGTCGAGTCTGTTGTTTATGATTCTATGTCAACCTCCCCTCTTGAGAAGAGTCTAGAGTCTTTGTATGTCGAGTCTGTTACTCCTTCTTTTTTGAATGAAATTTTTGATTCCGAGTATGACTTGCCTCCTTTTTCCAATGATGATCTTAATAAATATCAAGAATTAATAAAGTAATGCAAACCAAAGAAAGCCCAACCCATCCGTGAGGATACTCGAGTTATTAATCTAGGAACCAACTAATGCCTTCGAGAGGTAAAAATTGGCATTACCCTTGATGATGATGAAGCAGAGTAGATGATTAATCTTTTGAAGGAATTTATAGAGGTCTTTACTTAGTCTTATGAGAATATGCTTGGTATCGACCCCAACATCGTGCAGCATCGATTATTGACTTACCTTGGCAAAGCTGTAAAATAGAAGCTCCAAAGAATGCAACCAGAATGAGTGAAAAGATTAGAGAAGAAGTTGTGAAGCAATAGAATGCAGGGTTCCTACAGGTGGTGAAGTACCCCCATTGGTTGGCCAATATTGTGCCAGTACCAGAGAAAGATGGGAAGGTACAGATGTGCATGGACCTCAAAGATCTTAACAAAGTGAGCTCTAAAGATGATTTCCCATTACCTCATATTGATGTATTGATGGATAATACGACAGGGCATGCTTTGTTATCATTCATGGATAGATTCTCAGGATAAAACCAAATAAGCATGCACCTAGAGGATCATGAGAAAACAGCCTTCACCACTCTGTGGGGAACCTATTATTACAAGGTGATGCCTTTTGGACTGAAGAATGCCAGGGCAACTTATCAAAGAGCAGCCACAGCCATATTGCATCATATGATGAACAAAGATGTGAAAGTCTATATGGGCGACATGATAGTAAAGTCAAAAGATCGACAGGGGCATATTCCCGTACTAAGGCAATTCTTCGAAAAAATTAGATGTATCAGCTGAAGTTGAACCCTCAGAAGAGTGTTCGGGGCAATGGCGGGAAAGTTGTTAGGTTTCTTGGTGAGTGAAAGAGGCATTGAAGTCGACCCTATCAAAATCAAGGCAATTCAAGAAATGGCCATGCCTTGGACTGAGAAGCAAATACAAGGATTTCTAGGTCACATCCAATAAATTAGCAGATTCATAGCTCAGTTGACTACAATCTGTGAACCAATTTTCAAGTTACTGAAGAAGGATCAACCCACGGAATGGAATGACCAATGCCAACAAGCCTTTGACAAGATCAAGGAGTACCTTATGAACCCACTAGTATTGACACCGCCAGTGGAAGGAGAACCACTTCTATTGTATCTGTCCTGGGAGAATATTCCATGGGCTCTTTGCTAGCATAGAAGGAAACCGAAAAGGGGCAGAGCATGCCATATATTACCTCAGCAAGAAGTTTCTGGAATATGAGACCTAGTACACATCTTTGGAAAGGACTTGTGCTGCATTGATTTGGGCAACTAAAAGGTTACAACACTACATGGTTTTCTATCCAGTGCATTTGATCTCAAAGATGGATTCCATCAAATATCTCTTCGAGAAACCGACCTTAACAGGAAGGATGACCCATTGGTTACTTTTGCTATTAGAGTTTGACATCACCTATGTTACTCAGAAATCTATCAAGGGTCAGGCCATAGCTGATCATTTGGCTACTTACCCCACAGAAGATGGAATATTCTTAGATGATGCCTTTCCCGATGAAGGAATTACAGCGGTAGAGGAAGAAGATACAATTAATGAATGGTAGTTATTCTTTTATGGAGCAGCCAATCAAAAGGGATGTGGTGCGGGAATATTGCTAGTCACTCCTGATGGCCTTTATTTGCCTTCATCATTTTACCTCGACTTCCCCTATACCAACAATATTGCCGAATATGAAGCTTGTGCTTTGGGGCTTGAAACTACTTTAACCATTGGGGTAAAAAGGATCAAGGTTTATGGAGATTCATCTATTGTCATTTTTCAGATGCAAGGAAAGTGAAAAACTAGATATGAAAAGTTGAAGCCATATTAAGAACATCTGGAGAAGGTGATTGAACACTTTGAGAAGATCTCGTTTAATAATTCTAGAGGGATAACAAAAGGTTTTCTGATGCCCTTGCAACCTTAGCTTCTATAGTAGAGTGCAACCCTATGGCTAGAGTCCGACCATTTTTGGTAGAATAAAGAAGTAGGCCCATTTATCAGAATTCTGTAAACTCTCTCACTGTCGATGGTCGGTCTTGGTTTGCTCACATAGCGGATTTTATCAGGGAAAGGAAGTACCTAGTTGAAGCAACTGACAGAGAGAATAAGTTTCTGAGGAGATATGCCACCCAGTTTATTCTCTAAGAGGATTTGTTATACAAGCGATCCTATAATAGAATATAGTTGTTGTGTGCAGAAGAGGAACAAGCTACAACTATCATGGAAGAAATTCATCAAGGTCTTTGTGGACTCCACATGAATGTCAAGATATTATCTAATAAGATCCCTAGGCTGGGATATCACTGGAACACAATGGAAGTAGATTGCATGGACTTTGTCGAAAAATACCACAAGTGTCAGATATTTGCTAACATCATACATATCCCACCAACCGAGCTGCATTCACTCAGTTCACCTTGGCTATTTTCCACTTGGGGCATCGATATCATTGGAAAAGTCAACCCTAAAGCATCCAATGGCCACGAGTTCATCCTGGTAGCCATTGATTATTTCACCAAGTGGGTAGAAGCTCAGTCCTATGCAGTCCTCACATCTACTAAGGTGGCCAAATTCATCCAAGAAAATATCATTGCACGATATGGAGTACCTCAAGAATTAATATCAGATCAGATCAGGGATCTCATTTCTGGGGCAAGACTAATAAAGTCTGCACAAAGTTTGGTATAAGAAGGCATCAATGCCATCCTATAGAAAATGGCAAAAACACATAAGGATTGGGTTAATAAGTTACCCCTTGCCTTATGGGCATACTGGACTTCTGTATGATCCTCAATGGGGACAACCACTTTCTCTTTGGTATATGGGGTTGAGGCAGTTCTACCCATGGAAATCCTGGCACCATCCCTAAGGGTACTCTTTGATAGTTAGCTACCTAAAGGAGAATGGGTGAAGTCCAGACATGATGAGCTCAACTTTCTTGACGAAAGGAGTATAAAAGCTATGGATAATCTGAAAAAACATCAACTAAGAATGGCCTGGGCCTTCAATAAGAATGAGAAGCCCTGTCACATAGAGGTGGGTGAACTTATTCTTCTAGAACAAAGAGCCCCAATTCATGACCTAAGAGAAAAATTCAGGCTCAACTGGAGTAGCCTATTCACTGTCAAAGAAATTCTACCAGGTAAGGCTGTGAAGCTCATAGACCACAACGTGAAGAAATATCCAGACTAGTCAACATGGATCAACTTAAGAAATATTATGTCTGAAAGGATGAATAGCCTGAACTACGTTAGACCTGATTCCTTTTGGGGGATATGTAGGCAACTTGACATGTGCAAGTGCAGTCTCAACCATCTCAAGGTAATAAATTAGTTCCTAAATTAATAATCAAGGTATCTTAAAAGATCATTATAGTTTGTGTCCCCCAAGAATTATCATTTGGCATGAAAGTCCATTAGGTATTTGTCATCCACCCATTGGTCTGTCACTTCTTATCCAGGATTCTATCCCGTAAGCCATTTACCATGTAAGGCCATTAGGTATCTATCATTCACCTATGGTTTGTCCATTTTTATCTAGGATTCTATCTCTTAAAAGAAAATCACCACCTGGCACCAGTTTATCAAGGCTAGTTTATTCTCCACCCTTGATCAGTCAAAGTCAAAAGAGAAAAAGAAGAGCTTGATGCAACAGCGGTAAAGGCTTGTTTGAATCATTAGCTAATGAGTAATGCTTTGATAAATCATTATATCTCATTGTTTGTATTGGTTTCAGGAAAATTCATGGGCTTGTTGGATAAGACATTGAGGAAATGGACCTTAGACATAAATATGAGGGCACCACTTTTGCTAGAATCTATGAATGTGTCATTTCTTAGCCAAGTTGGATGTGTGAAGCTACATCACCAATTACTCCGATAGGTGCCTCAACACTAGGATGCCGACCTGCATGTATTTCGATTTGGATTAGTGGAGATTTGCCCAACTCTTCAAGAATTTTGGGTTTGTATGCTATCTCCACCCAAAGGTAGTTTGTTCTAAACCTATTTGAAGAAATATTGCTTAGAGGAAATTTAGGGTTTCTTCGGATGGAAAGAAGAAGAAGTAAAGCAATTTATCAGGTATAGGAAGATTGACATTCTGAAGGTGGCTCAGATCTTCATCCAATATCTACCAATGGGAGGAATCCATCAGCAGTGATCCCTAGATGCTTATTTACTTTGTATAATAGCTCATTATGTTCTCCGCACTCCCGGGCATGGTGCACCATCTATTCTGATTGAGGTAGTAAAACAGTTGACGAAGAGAGGTGACATTGTCCCTATAGTTCTTGTAGAAATGTTCAAGGGATTTGATTACATGAGCTATGGCCATAGATTCAGACTAGATCATTATCAGGGAAGTCCTGCTATTTTTCAGATTTGGCTCCTCGAGAAATTGAAGCTCACCACACCATTAAGAGGAAGCCCACTTGGAGTTTTTGTTGCCCAGATAAGAGAGAAGTTTCAGAATTTAACCTTATCATTGATTGGGAAAAGTACTTGCAAGAAATGACTATGCAGGATATCGCATGGAGGTGCCCAAGGAAGCCACAAGAAGATTTTCTGATGAAGACCCCTAGCCACAACTATGTCAAATTGATGAGACTCACATGTCCTTTTATTTGCCTATATACATCAGCCGACAATACAGGCTCGAGGAGACAGAGCTAGAAGAGTTAGTGAACTTTCACCCACCTCAAGAATTGTCTCTCCACATTTTTGTTCACCTATCACATCTGTGGCAGGAAAGTGGTCCCCCTTTTCATGTAATTCACTTGGTAATAGAATGAGGAAGTATTTGGATTTTTGTGTTATCCTAATTATTCTAATTATGACTTGAGTTATGGAATTGATTGTGTCTAAGCATTGCTAGCAAACAAAAAAAAAAAAAAAAGAAGAAGAAGAAAGATTTTCCGGGGGC
>CM040973.1:18663079-18773153 GCA_022985045.1 Macadamia tetraphylla
GAAGAACTACCCCATCGATGATTTGGAGTTTGCAACAATGATTTTTGCATTGAAAATCTGAAAGCATTAGTCATATGGTGAGAAGAGTAGATTTACAGTGACCATAAGAGCCTTAAGTACTTCTTCACCCAAAAGGAGCTCAACATGAGACAGAGGCATTGGTTCGAGTTGACAAAGAACTATGACTGTACTATCCACTATCACCTAGGAAAAGCCGATGTGGTAGCTGATGCATTTAGTCAGAAATCCCAGTCACTAACTCTTGCATCACTAACCACCAATGAGCACTTATAGAGGAGGCCATGAAACTAGATTTGGAGCTACTAGTGGAAAGTGACACCTTGTCATTGTCGGTATTAGTGGTACAACCTAGTCTAATGGATAGGATCACTGTAGCTCAAGGTACTAATGCAGAGGCATTGGTTGGAGTTGACGAAGGACTATGACTGTACTATCCACTATCACCCAGGAAAGGCCAATGTGGTAGCTGATGCATTTAGTCAAAAATCCCAGTCACTAACTCTTGCATCACTAACCACCAATGAGCACTTATAGAGGAGGCTAGGAAACTATATTTGGAGCTACTAGTGGAAAGTGACACCTTGTCCTTTGTCATTTTTATTTGGGACAACCTAGTCTAACGGATAGGATCCTTTGTAGCTCAAGGTACTAATCAGAGGCATTGGTTGGAGTTGAAGGGTATGATGTACTATCCACTATCACCCAGGAAAGGCCGATGTGGTAGCTGATGCATTTAGTCAAAAATCCCAGTCACTAACTCTTGCATCACTAACCATCAATGAGCATCTCATAGAGGAGGCTAAGAAACTAGATTTGGAGCTACTAGTGGAAAGTGTCACCTTGTCACTGTCAACATTGGTGGTACAACCTAGTCTAATAGATAGGATCACTGCAGCTCAAGGTACTAATGCAGAGTTACAGAAGCTGATAATAGATTGAAAGGAAGGAACCCAGAAAGACCTAGATTTCGCTATAACTGAAGGAAGGATTCTCAAATTCAAGGGGAGGTTGTGCGTGCCTAGTGATGGTGATTTGAGAGATACAGTTTTGAGAGAGGCACACAACTCTCCATATTCCATTCACCCTAGCAACGCCAAAATGTATAAGGATCTCAAGGGCTCTTACTGGTGGAAGGGAATGAGATGTGGCCACACATGTGTCTAGATGTCTCACGTGCCAGCAGGTTAAAGCAGAGAGATAAAGGCCCCATGGTTTACTGCAGCCCCTACCTATCCTAGGGTGAAAATGGGAGAATATCAACATGGACTTCGTCACAAGCCCACCCCACAGTCAAAAGGGTATAGATACCATTTGGGTAGTTGTGGACCACTTGACCAAGGCAACTCACTTCAATCCAATCAAGGTCACATTTTCTATGGACAAGTTGGCCAAGTTATATATCAACAACATCATTTGCTACATGGTGTACCAGTCAACATCAACTCTGATCGAGACCCCAGATTTACCTCTAAATTCTAGACCTGTGTGTAGAAAGCTATGGAAATACAGCTAAGTTTTAGCATAGCATTTCACCCACAGACCGATGGTCAGTGGGAGAGGAGCATCAAGACCTTAGAGGGCTTACTTTGAGCATGTGCCTTGGATATGAGTTACAGTTGGGATAAGCACCTTTCACTTATTGAGTTCTCCTACAATAATAGTTATCCGGCCACCATTGGAATGTCTGCATTTGAACCACAGTATGGTAGGTGTCAGACTCCGCTCTATTGGGATGAGGTTGGTCAGCGACATGTACTGGATCCAGAATTGATACACACTACTAGTGAGAAGGTGGGGGTGATCAGAGAGAGAATTAAAGTAGCTCAGTCAAGACAAAAGAGCTATGTAAATGTCAGGAGAAAGCATCTAGAATTTGGGGTTGGAGACAAGGTATTCTTATTGATCTCCCCAGTTAAAGGGGTAATGGGGTTCGATAAGAAGGGAAAGCTAAGTCCTAGATTTATGGGACCTTATGATGTACTAGAGAGGATCGGTCTGGTGGCTTACCGGATAGCTTTACCACCAGGGTTAGAGGGTACACATGATGTCTTCCATGTATCCATGCCGAGGAAGTAATTTCTAACCCCACTCATGTCTTGACTTACATACCTGTGAGTAGGATGAGGACCTTACCTACATGGAGTATCCAGAGAAGATTGTTGATCAAAAGGACCACATTCTCCAAAATCACACTATGTCCTTCATCAATGTGAAGTGGATGAACCACCCAGGGCATGAAGCATCTTGGGAGCGGGAAGAGGAAATGAAGAAGTAGCACCCCGGATTGTTTGACCTACCAGGTATGCTCAATTTTGAGGATAAAATTCTTGTAAGGAGGGGGATTGTTACACCCATGCCCTAACCTAGTCTAATTTGAATTGTCATGATAGGTCTTGGACCGCAAGTGAGAAGTACCATCGGGTATTGGCTCGTGACAGCCCATTGTCAAAGAGGGAAGGATGACCCCACCTGCCAGTGTATCTCCTATCTGTCCAACTGGTAGGAATTCAAGCTTCCTGATTGCGGATAGTAACCCGACACCCCACTCACAAATCTTGGTACACACTAAAACTATCGGAAAACCATATACACAATATAAGGCATCTAACCGTGTAAGAGCCAATTGGAGGACAACAAGCAGTCAAGACACATTGCTGCTATGACCACTATAAACAACCCACTAAAAATAGCCTGGGCCTATTTCCACTAGCCATTTAGGCTACTGGTTGGGTTCCTGTCACACCCCAATTCCAGTAGACCCAACTTACCATTAGGAATATGGGCGGGTGAGTAAACCGCACTGTCTTACCAACCTACCAGGATCTCTGATAGCAGTTTAGCATTTTTACAATCTCGCATCACAAACTAACATAAGCAACGAAATCAGAGTATAGTAGCAGAATCATAAATAAAATGGGAAAAACGTCTAATGATAATATAATAGCGATAACCGAGTTATTCTGTTACATTCATCCATGACATATAATATAATCCAAAAACAATATAAAATCCACAGTTATACTCAAAGTATCAAAATATGATGTACAATCTCACGGTGTGATGTAAGCATAGTCGTCACAAGACGCCTGATCGGGTCCTCCTCGGCATCCACCGCGTTTACCATACTACCCGAATATCGGGTCACTGCCATTACCAGGTACTTGCATCATCATCTAAAAAGGGGTGTATACATGGGATGAGCTTTCCAACTCGCTTAGTGAGGGGTGGGGTCAAGCACAACCAAGCAAGACAATAGCAGTAATAATTTATGATGCATGATTGCGACAATTAAACACATAGTCCATGATGCTCATGATGCATTTCATTTATTTATTATCCACCTAACATTACAACTAAGTCTCGTAAATGCTACTACGGCACATAAGGCTGTATCCTTCGTCTCGAACCGCCATCAACTACATAAGGATACAAACCTAAGCCATGATTAGAAGCCTGCCAGTCCCTGTATGCATCCATGGGTCACCCAGAAAACCTGATAAACCCCTCCTGGCATTCATGACACCAATAACACATCGCCAGATAGGTTCTTGCCTCCGGTAACAATCGCATCGTTCCACGGGTGTGGCATTCTGGAAAGGCACATCAAACATACCACAATGGGTTATCTAACACCTCAATCCCTGTTGGCAAGGGTTCATAGCATAGGGAGTGATACCTAACCACATATATTCTATATGCCTTTATAGTGATACAGTTAGTATGAATTACACGATACCAGCAAGACCTCGACCATAAAGTGTAATCCATCTCCAAATACAGTCCCGGGTACACGATACCAGAATGACCTTGGCCATAAAGTAAAACCCGAGACCATTTACCTAATCTAGCATACATATCATAGTTGAGTATAGACTACGTGATACCGGTACCAATCATCGGCCATGAAGCACATCCATTTTCAAATGCAATATCGGGGTACACGATACCAACGAAACCTTGGCCACAAAGTGTAACCCGCGACTACAACTAACTCTCATACACATAATCAATGCATTAATGCGACATACATATGGCAATCATGGCACCGGTACCACCTCGGCCATGTCAAATTCCGTATCACACACACGTAACCAAACACATGACGATCACGGTACCAGTACCACCTCAGCCACAAAATGGACCCTAGTGAGAGACTTACTATATAAGTGTGAAGTTAGTTTCATTTCCCATTTTCTCAATTGCCTAAAATGTGGAAGAGGGAAAGGAGAGAAGGGAAAGGAAGAGAAAGGAGGGGAAAAAGAAGGAGAAAGAGTTTTGGGCTCACATTTGCTCCTAGCTATGCGCATCCTTACCTGAGGTAAGTGCTACCTCTCCTACCACTCTCTCTCTTCATTTTGAGCTAAGGCAAGGTAGGTATAGATGGAATCTTGGCCCACATATCTTTTAGAGCTCGGGGATTATGTATTTCACCTCCTCGATGCTATTGTCGAGCTCAAACCAAGTCCAATAAGCTTCGGTAACAAGTTAGACCAAATGACTATCTAGGGTTTTGATCATTCAATCGAAATATATCTCAAATAGCCCAATGAAATCAGGATTTTAATAGCTTAAAATGATTCTAGGAACATCCCCCACAAACTCTATGTAGCAAATCTCGGCAATTGGGTCCGAGCAGGAAAGCCCCAAATCTCACAACAACTTCTGTACTGCCAGCGGAAACACCCCAGTGGAAACACTGGGTCTATTTCCACTGACTATTTCTGATGACATGTTTTAGCCTTTGGAGCTCTCTATTACCCTCATCGGAAACACCTCTGATGTTTCCGATGAAAGTGACTGTTTTCAGTGATAGTACTGTCAATGTGGGACCTTGTCTGTGCCCTTTGGGGGTAACCCCTGTGGGACCCTTCTGATGTTTTCGACACATAATAACACTCGAATACGCTTGTGCCTAGGACAGAGACTCGAACATACCCGAGGCTAGTGGTAAATTGAACAACTGATGGCCATACTTGAACCCCAATCCACACAAGCATAATCAAGGTGAGGGATGGTCACAAAGTGTATCCATTTCAAAATGCAGTCCCAGAGTACACAATACCGGGAACACATCGGCCACAAAGTGTAATCTGTGACTACAAGTAATTCTAATGCACATAATCAATGCATGAATACAACATACATATGGCAATCACGATACCGGTACCACCTCTGCTACACCGGATTTCATCTCACATCATACATCTCTTATAATTTTCATCAAAAGATAACATGTTATAGAACATCATCACCATTTAACAATTTAAATAATCATATGGAAATTCTACACATGTGAGCAATTCTATAATAATTAAACAATCCAAAATAAAGTCAACCATCCCTTACTAAAATGTGAATGGTATACTTTTGGACTTATTATTTATAAGTCATAGATAATTGTAAATGAATAACCTGGTTATTTATATGATATCATTAGCTGTTTCCCCATCTTAAAGTTATGATTCCGCTATTATACTCTGATTCCGCTACTATTGGTTGGTTTATGTTGTGAGATTGTGTATGTTAAGGTATTGCTATTAGAGATCTTAGTAGGTTTGTAAGGCGGTACGCGTCTTACTCATACCACTGGTATTCCTACTGGTAAGTTGGGATTACTAGAATTGGAGTGTGACATTGACCCTTATACTGGGCCAAGAGGGGACGGACCCTGCTGGATGCTTTGATGTCTCTGATTAAGATTCTCGACTCACACGGTTTTGATCTTAGCTGCTTGCTTCTCTTTTTCGGGGAATCTATGCCTCTAGTGGCACTTCAAGCTCCGGCATGCTCCTCGAGGATGGGAGGTGGAGGGATTTCTTTTTCCCTCACTCCTCCTTCCTTCTCTATTTTCTCCTCTTTTTGTTTTTCTCTTTTCTCTTCTCTCTTTTCCTCTCCATGTCTTTTTTTCAATCCCCCTCTTTCTTCTTTGTCTGTTTATGACAAAGAAGAGCACTATTTGTAGGTGTCCAGGCTCCCCCCTTACGGGTTTGTCCAAAGTGGTAATGGGCCTGCCGTAAAAATGGTAGGTTCACGGGCCCAACAAAGATTCCTTCCAAAAACGAATTTTTCACGTTTATATCTTTTATTTCCATTATTGGAACCAAATTGGCAGGCCTGCTAAAATTTGGCGGGGACGTCAACACTTATTTCCTAAAAAGGTTTTTTTTCAAGTAAACATATTTTTTTCTATTTCTTCCTTTCCATTTTTTGGTTAAAATGGTGGGCCCAAGAGGAGTCTTGGTCCGAATTGGCCATTTATTCCATGTTCTGACTTCCAGGAGTGATTCTGGGAGATCCAATGGTCCGACTTTTGTTGGAATTGTCCTTTTGAGCACTATCCAATGGCGTGGGTTTCCAGCTCCTTTTTTGCTTATAAAAATTGAGAATAACAAAGAGGGTACTTCTACCCTTTTACGAATTGGGGTTTTTCCGGCGATCCTTATTCATGTCGTTTTTGTACCATCAAAGGGTACGTAGAATCAATTCGTCAATATATAACATGTTAATATTTTATGCCACACGATCGGGTCCAAAATTGGCTTGGGGCCAGATTAGGGTTATAGGCTGCTTCACGGATTTCGGGATCCTTAGGTGGCATAACTCAAGCACTCGAAAAACCTAGGTCTCTAGGTCTGAGTATAGCAAGAAGAAGAAGAAGAAGTAGGCAAGAGAATGGATGGATTGATCCATGGGGATGGATCAATCCCATGGATTTGACATTCAAAAATCCCCCAATCAATAGAAGAATTGTGCTCCTAATGGGAAGAAGCATGAAGACTAGAGGAGAGGAGGAAACTCTTCCTAAAACACTTTAAACCAAGAGATTCTTGATAAATTTCAAGAAAAAAAGGCAATAGGTCACTCTCCAGAGATCACACGGCCAAGAGGAAGGGAAGAAAATGAGGTTTAAACCTCTTTGGCCCCACTTATACATGGACAAAAGCTCAAGGGTCAACCGTAGAACTGACATAATTTGTGCCTTATCTAACAGCCCACGCCACTCGGCCGACATCAACTAAAGCCTAGGCGACGCCAGCCAAGTATAGTACAATTCAAAAAAAAATTGAAAATGGGTGTACACACTTCCATGCACTCTATTAGCCTTGACATGACCAATTTGGACATTCACTTCCCCGAGTGCTATGAGTATGGTACTTCCCACTGGATAACAAGCATCAAGAGTGTATTCACACTCCCTAGTGAGTCACTATTCGACCAACTAGTAGAAGAACCTGAAATAGGAATGCAAATCCATAACTCCAATGAAGTAGTCGTAATCCCTATAGCAAGTAGGCACTCCGAGCAACAGTCAAGTCCAATCCCCATTGAAGCAGCCCATGCAACGGCAACATACATAACCAAAGCCGCTCATGCAATAGTAGTAAGCAACTCAAGCAACCTAGGCAATAGCAGTGTAAGCATGCACACCCTATATATAAGCATTCAATTGGAGGCATCATGCAAGTACCCTTCCTTTACAATTGAAAACCCAAGGTCCCATAGACCATATTATTACCGATGGGAAAACTTTCAAACAAAACTTAGGATTCCATAGTCGATATAGCTTCTAACGAAAATTTTTTAAATTTTAAAATCCTTGGGTTTCAAGGTCAATATGACTTCCATTAGTATTTTTTTTTTACTTTTTGTCCCTATGATTTCTTGGTTTTCAATAACACCCCCACATATTTTAAACCCCACTTGGTTTTGATTTCAATGATGTTTTACCGATATGGTGTCATTTTTTTTTAGGTTTTACCATGTGTTTACATCAGTGCCATTGAACGTGGTATCAAAAAGTTTAACTCACCCAAAAAAGTTTCATGTCCAGAAATCACTTCTTGACTTTCAACTATTTCATAGACTCAGTCAAAGGGGCATTTTATAGACACCACATTTTGTCACTCCTGAAAGGGCTATGCAATGATGAGCTGGGAACCCCCTGAGACATGGATGGTTCATGTATTCACGGTCGAGGTCCCTTCTTGCACCTAGGTAGTATATTTTTGCTTCCATGCTGGCATAGGATGGCTAAATTGAACAATATGTTCTAAAAGTATGGTCAATGGATTTAAACTAAATAGAATTTACCAAGACCACATAACATACCATAGACCGTCCTAAATTGAGATAAGAAAAACCCAATTAGACCAAAACCCCTGAGTAAACTCGAGATAGAGTTGTGCTGAATCAGAGCCGACGGCGGATGAACCATGATTAATTGATTGAATTGATTTGAAACATGATTAATTGAATTGATTGAACCATGATTAATTTAATTGAGTTGGTGATGCTAACTTTTTCTTGATTTCCATCTGTAGGAGTTCCCTAGCCCTCACTACACCAAGTATGGTTATCCGAGCAAGTTAGAGGAGGGGTTTGATGAGTTGTACCTTCCTTTGAGGAGGAAGGTGGAAAGCATTGGATTGGAGGACCTCACCCCTCTAACGGTATAGAGATTGGAAGTAGATCTTCTCCGAGCTATGGTTGAGAGGTGGTGGCCCAAAACGCATATGTTCCACCTTCCTATAGGCGATCTCACCATAACCTTATTGGACTTCTACACCTTAACAGGCACCCCTTTTGGCGGCACCCCAGTCACCATTGGATTGGGCTCGTCTGTAGCACACTTTTGTGCTACAGATTGTGTAGCACATACTAAATGGTTGACACGTGGCTATTTTAAAATGAATGGTGATGATACCGAGGGAGGAGGGATGCGTTTTGTACGTGTGTTGCAGCGTGCATTTTAAAGGAAATCAAAAGAAAAATACCTAAGAGGGAGGGATCGCAGGAACCAAACGGATTCTTCTCCGCCGGCGATCCTTCTCCTTGCGATTCTTCTCCGCCGGCGATATCTCAGGTAGGTACTTCCCATTTTTCACTCTTGCAATTCTTCTATTTTCTTCCTGCTCCACGGCTGATATTTTAGGTGGGAGGGACTTTGGTCCTCTTTTCTTTCGGTCCAGATAATGGAAGCCTCTGCCCGGGAGTTTTAATAGACAAGAACCAAGAAATCTGGATTATTAACAAATTATCAAGACAATGGCCGAAGAAGGGAATGCAGATGCTCAGCTCTTTCCGCTCCTCTGTCATCTCCTTCAAGAGGTACCCATGAACCCTTTAGTGTTTGTAAAAAAATTTCCCTCTCTGCCCGGATCACCTTTTTGTGTGTATGAGTTTATATCTGATTCTCAATTCCTTCTATATTTTTCTTCCGTGAATTTCGAGTTCAGTCATTCTGAGATTGGACTGGAAACATCTATCTTGTATTGTATATGAATTCCAGGATCTGGGTGTTCTAAATAAGAAGTATTAGAGATCGTTTGAGAGGCCAGCGAATTGTTCTACAATTGTGAGGTTTTATTCTGCATTTGTCAGAATTTCTGGTTTCAGGAAGTCATTTACTTCATTTAATTAGGCATATTTGATTCAAATCTGTTAGAATTATATTTACATGCTTCTTCGCTGTGGGCTGTGGCTGCTGCATTCATCTTTTCCTTTTTCTTTCGGGTGCCCTTGGATGGATTATTTGGTCCCAGTTGGAGACTGAAGATATTTAAACTTAGCCATGGACTAAACTACTAATGTAATTATCAAAATCGCAAGGAGAAGGATCGCCGGTGGAGAAGAATCCGTTTGGTTCCTGTGATCCCTCCCTCTTAGGTGTTTTTCTTTTGATTTCCTTTAAAACGCACGCTGCAACACACGTACAAAACGCATCCCTCCTCCCTCAGTATCATCACCATTCATTTTAAAATAGCCACGTGTCAACCATTTAGTATGTGCTACACGATCTGTAGCACAAAAGTGTGCTACAGACGAGCCCAATCCGTCACGATTCCTACTGCACTTATACAAGTAGACATGTATGACCTGATGGGGCATTGATGCCCTTGATTTCCTGGTACATTTGTTTGAGTTCTGTCGTGTGTAGCAGGGAGTATACATTGACCCCAACTCTGATTCACTTGACCACGCGCGTCTTCCTCAATCCTTTCTGCCTTTTACTGTGGGGCATTACTTGTTCCATAATGCCCGAGATGAGGTTGATATCAGAATAATGGGGCTTTTTGCATATCTGGATGCGGTCCATACATATGACTGGGGTGGGTCAACGTTCTCCTACTTCCTATTTATATGATGGGCCATCTGGCCTTTACTAACTGTAGCTTTTACGGGGCTCTGTAGTTTCTTTAGGTAAATCTTTCTCACATCTCTTCTTTTTTCACCCTTTGAATTTGATCATTGATTCCTCTCTTGGTGTTTCACAGCCATGGGTGTATGAGCACCTAGTATTTTTGTGCCCATGGCTCAAGGACCCTAGCTGTATATTTTTTCCTGCAACCACGAGATGGGGAGACACACAAGTTGAGAAGAGTGGACCTAAAATCAAGGCTTGTACATCCGTGAGGGCTATGCTTGATGTGATCACTGAGGTGGAAATCTTTTCTCTTTCCCTTCGTCTTTTCATCATAGAATGCATATGTTCCAACTTCCTATGGCCGATCTCACCATAACCCTGTTTGACTTCTACACCTTAACAGGCACCCCTTTTGGTGTCACCTCAGTCACCATTCCTACTGCACTTATACGAGTAGATGTATACGACCTGATGAGCATTGATGCCTCTAATTTCCTGGTACATTTGTTGGAACTATGTCACATGTAGCAGGGAGTATACGTTGACCCCGACTTTGATTCACTTGACCGTGCGTTTCTTCTTCGATCCTTTCTGCTTTTTACTATGGGGCATTGCTTGTTCTATAATGCCCGAGACGAGGTTGATATTAGAATAATGGGGCGTTTTACAGATCTGGATGCGGTCCATACATATGACTGGGGGGATCAAAATCCTCTGTTTTTCCTATTTATGTTTTTCCTTGTTTTGCTACCTGCAGAATGCGACACGTGGACAATAAGAAGACCAACGGTCAAGATTGGGTGAGGATTATTACATCCGGTGCGTTGGTCTTAAAGTTGTCCACGTGTCGCGTTCTGCAGATAGCAAAACAAGAAAAAACAGAGGATTATTTTCCTGACTGGGGTGGGTCAACGTTCTCCTACCTCCTATATATATGATGGACCATCTAGCCTTTACTAACCATAGCTTCTACGAGGCTCCGTACTTTCTTCAGGTAAATCTCTCTCACATCTCTTCTTTTTTCACCCTTTGAATTTGATCATTGATTCCTCTTTTGGTGTATGAGCACCTGGTATTTTTGTGCCCATGGCTCAAGGACCGTAGTCGCAGATTTTTCCTGCTACCACGAGATGGGGAGACACGCAAGTTGAGAAGAGTGGACCTAAAATCAAGGCCTGTACATCCACGAGGACTATGCTTGATGTGATCACTGAGGTGGAAATCCTCTCTTTCCCTTCGTCTTTTCATCATATATATATATATATATATATATATATATATATTGTTACTTAATGTTTATCCCTTGTTTCTTGCAGATTGTCTGGAACCTTTTAGTGAGTTGGATTTCCTCGTTGCTTCCCATCGAGATAGGGCCCTATCCCGAATCGTCAGTGGGTGTTGTTCCAAGGTGCTAATGTTGTAGGTTGAAGGCTGAGAGATGCTACATCCCATATTCTCCTCCTCAACTATGCTTTGTTCCCAAGATGTCCTAGAGGAGGAGCTGACAACAATGGTTGTGGGGATATGGATGCTGGATTTCATTGACCTAGCTATTGACTACTGGTCTTCCTTGGGCAGGGATACTGTATACGTTCCCCTGACTCCCTCTGGCCCATTGGTAAGGTCCTTTCTTTACTTCTTCTTCCATTGATTCTTATCATTATCAACAATTGACTTGTCTTTTCCACAATATCGTTATCGTCTTGCTGTTGTTGTTCCATTGATTGCTTCCTCTGTTGGGGCATCCACTACTGGGTCTACCTCGAAATTGAGGGGCCCATCCACAATACAGCCCCATTACCACTTCTAGGATTCCCTATCTAGACGTACATGGATGCAGATAACCCGAGGGCTGTGAAGATACCACTTCCATTTTTCTTTTCCTTATCGTAATTCTTTTGAGCACAAGTCACTATCATCTTTAATATGGCAGCAGTGAAGTGCAATCAGTTATTTGGTTTTTCGTAGGGATTTTTACAAAGTTTCCTACTTCAAAGTTGTAGGTTAGTTATATATTTTTTTTTTTTTTATTTTATTATTTTTATCGGATTCATGTCCATTTGGGTCTGTGTAAAACTTGAGATTTTCGATCTATGAAATCTCGCATTGCAAACCCTATAAAGGCATTTTCATTCGGCTTTTGGAAAAATGTGTCTCTTTCAAAATTGTTTATCTCGATGTTTTATATCTAACCAAATATTTCATGAACTTTAAAATTTTATTTTATTTTATTTTCTACCGATGATTTTCTCGTAGTCCAATTCAATTTTTCACCATATTTACATTTTTTTCGTACTTCCCTTTTTCCTTCAATTAAGCATTCCAATCATTTGTATTTAATCTTTATATTTTTCTCACATCTTCATGATTGTATATGCAATGTTCCCTATCCCCATGTCCACAATATTGCTTGCACAATGTTTTATGAGACAAATGCTAGGGCTAGCTTTGTCTTGATTTCTCAAATTTTAGCATCCTTGCTTTACATTCAGCTTACTAATCATGTAGAGCAGCTGGATATAGGTATGTGGATTTGAACTTTCTAATGCATTTTTTGTTATGATTTCCTTTCAAAGTATGCGTGATATTGATGTTTGTACGTACACAAACTTAGATGGCCTATTCAATAACATGTACATTGACCTAGGGTTGAAGTCCAATTTTACAGGGTAGACCAAGTTGCCTAACACCTTCCTCGGACTGCAACCTGACACGAACCCTAACTCGTTGTTAAACAGTTTGGATGGATTCATTTCTTTTTCTTTTAGCAATGGGTCCTAGATCCTAACCTAGGTGATGACTCCAAATCAATGGAGACCACTGGACCTACACCACTCTTTTCACAAGGAGAGGTCCACAAAACCCCTTGGTCTGCACATCTACTTTGGGATATGAATTTATACTAGGAAGCAAGGTTGTATCTTGGATCTGAAATAAGCATACCTACATTGCCTTATCCACGATGGAGACAAAGTGCATCATGTACTCAATAGCAGTTCAAGAGGTAATTTGGCCTAAAAGGTTCATACAACGCCTTAGCATTTTTACTCATTCAAGGGATGCAGTGCTTATACACTATGATGGTACAACGGTTTTGAAAATTTTGAAAGACCCCAAGTCCCACAGGGAAGTCAAACAGATAGACATCAGACATCACTACATTTGGGACATGGTTGCACAAAGGGAAGTCTTCCTAAAGCATATCTCCACTATCAACATGCCATTGCTAGGGACATCTTCCTTACTAATGTTAGGAATTTGGGCCTTCGTCATTGATGATATGTATGAGTTGGACATTTCTTTAGACATTATTTGTATAGTTCTTTACTTTATATATATATATATATATATAAATTCCTTTTAAGTGATCTGCATGTGTACACATCTTCTTTTGTAAATATGTCGCCAAGCTTGAATTGCCCAATACATTGGTGATTCACTCCTTGGTGTTTAGACATAGCAAGAAGATGTGTCAAATTCACCTTGACCCTTAGAGATAGTTAAAAAGAAGAACCAACAACTTTATATTTAACTCATACCATAGTTAGAACTAAGATGAGCCATTTTCCTTATGATCAAACATAAAGATTGCATATCTCAACGTAGTCCACATATAGCAAAGTGTGAGACTTCAAATAGGCATGGAGGCGAACAGGATGAATAATTCAGGTTAGGCACTAAATAGAGCGATTGAACCAAGATTCATATGTTGATTTTTTATTTTATGACTGATATGCCCACATTTATGTGAATTGCACCATACCATACCTATCATACTATATGTGTTTATACTGACTATTAGTGACAGTGACTGAATGGATCCTTGCTTCATCACTGTGTGAGCCACATGGATCAAACTAAGTTTATCCTATTGACACTCTCTACCTAAGACTATTCATGAAAAGGATGCCCAATGTTGCTACTTTAGCTTGCTCCTTAGGATCATGGATGATGCAATCTAGTGGGACAGGACTGGAAAGCAGTTGGAAATGGTCAGATTGACATGGTGGCTTAGGGAAAACTATTCGATATTGCACATTCTTATATTTGTTTCGACTTCATCATGAGCACATTACATATTAGGGGTTAGAAGTGGTCATCATGAGGGATCAAGAGTGCTAGACCATGTGTAGTTGGATTTTTTAGGGTTATTATAAATTGTTTGTGAGTGACGTGCTATGTTGGTTAGATGGAAGCTTGATATAATACTCTTACTTTCGTACTATCTCATTTGTTTGTACGCTCCATTTCCAATATGATATGATACATGTGGCAGAGAGATTTACATGGACGATTGAGTATATTGTGTGGGCAAGTGCGAAATGTAAGTAGTATTGTACAAAAAGTGTATGTGGTGTTTTATTTTGACAACATAGTACAGTTTTAGTTAGCAGAGTAGTATCGTTGGTAGAGTGACATGGCAAAGCATTAGAGTATCAGAGATGCCAAAGTATTAAAGATGGTATCAGTTGAGAGTATCAAAAATGAAAGAGTATCAACTATAGTCCCATAGTGTTTGATAAGGTGTATCAGTTGAGTCAATCTACAAGGTTATTTAGTTATTTCACATGATATGGGTACTATTGTCATAAGGATGTCAATGTGAAAGGGTTTCTAGTTCTTCCAGTGATGACATGTCTAGAAGTAATGACATGGTTGTGTTCATTCACCCTAATGATATGGCAAATATGGGTAGTGTGTCCAATGTTTATTGAGTGCAGTGGGTGCAGTAGTGGTATATGTTGCGGATTTCCAAGCCCAATATTGGTAACTTTGGCCTATTTTACTCAGGGAAAAATTTTGTAGTGAATATGAATATTCTGGGTGTCAACTCCTACATGTAAGTTGAAGAATATAAAAAATTCTTTCCAACGCACCAAATTTTGTCTCAATTCAATATCGGATGAAGAAGTTATATACTATGAAAATTTTAGGGACATTTTGGTTATTTTATATGATCGAGTCTGATAATGGGTTGTTTTGGAATATTGTAGACCCTTGAGTTGTGAATAAAATGCAATTTTGTTCGGCTCAATCCAAGTCCAAAAGAGGAAGATATGCCCATTTTTGTTCAACAACTCCTATATGTCAAAGGTGTTCAATCAAATGCCTATTTGTATGTCCACACATGTTTTAAGGTGATGTGAGCCCCGCCTTATGAGGTGGTAGTAGTGGAGGGTATTGTTAATTTTTTTGTGTTGATGAGTTGTGGTTTGGTGAGGTGGCAAGTGGTTACATGGCAATCAATTTTTATGTGGGAAGATTGGGAGCAAATCCCGAGATTTTTTAAAACCATTGGATGGACATTAAAATTCAAGATCCTAATCGTACGGTGAAATTTGAATATCCAAGGCACGAATATGGAGCACAGCTCATCAACATGAAGGCCCAAGGAGCTAGAGTATAATGTAGCTTGGTTAATGTTCAATATTCTTAGGATAAAGTCATTAAATGCATCAAGTAATTTCCTCTATTCCATATCGATCTTAATGAGTGGATATTAGTTTCTAGATCATGGACAACACCACATGCCATCACCTCTTGTGCACTACACCAACAAGTAGTTAATGAACCTCCTTTTGGGGTCTTTGTGAATCCATCCAAGTTGTGAGTTGTTTCTCCATTTAATAGTCTAATCTTGAGTTTCCTTGTTTGAGTGGTTCTCAAAGTACCAGTGTGCAGTTGAGAACTCAAGGTTTCCAGAGAAGGTGAAGTTGATAGTGCCAATGAACTTGAGGCATCTCCGTATACCTCAGACAATGGTTGTAAGCATCTCCTACCCTTGCATTTATTTACATATATTGTTTGGATACATGTATATATACTAAGTATAGGAAATTGACAGAGTAGATCTATACTAGATTGTGGAAAAATGTAAGGCATCTATTATTGCTATTGATCTGTAGAAGATGTTTAGTGGTGCTAGACACTGGGGGTGGGTGCTCCTTAGCACTGGGTGCTGCTACTCGTATTGGCACTGCGATGCCCTCCTATGTGGGTAAACCTAACAGTGGATGTTGTCAATTGTATTGGCAATAAGTGCTCTTTTAGTTCCATTATGGGAAAAATCTAGGTGTGGGTGCACCAACTATAGGTGTAGCACTCGTAATGTATTGAGTAGATATGAAGACGTTTCAGGTACTACTCTAGGAATGTAAGCAATTTGTCGAACCTTGTAAAATCCTTTGTTTT
Organism: Macadamia tetraphylla; assembly: GCA_022985045.1. Classification (NCBI taxonomy): domain Eukaryota; kingdom Viridiplantae; phylum Streptophyta; class Magnoliopsida; order Proteales; family Proteaceae; genus Macadamia; species Macadamia tetraphylla. Next base: position 18,679,437 of record CM040973.1, read on the forward strand.
GTAGGTGTTATTGCTTTTTGTTTCTTATATTGGATTTGTAGTGTTGTCGTGTGCTGCAGGATGGGTGTGCACATCTAGAAGTGCCTATGATGAGAGGTTGGGTGTGTATACGACTACGTGTGTATTAGCTGTAGTGCCAACAATGATTTCATTTCAGCATGCACAATTAAAAAAGGAAAATGAATTCCGAACACTAATTCACCACTCTCAATATCACCTAAGACTCAACAAGTAGAATCGAGCCTTGACCTGATTCATGGATGGAGCACTCAAATGGATCAGCACTGATCAGCTAGCATCTCTAATCCTAACTTGCCAAATCTCTATAAATAAGAGATCTGTCATAAAAAGGAACACACATACAATGATAAAACTCTCTCTCTCTCTCTCTCTCTCTCTCTTTCTCTCTCTCTCGTCTCTAGCTCTCTCTTGTGTGTTAGTGTCTCCATGGATCACCATCCTAGTCCTTAGATTTGGATGGTGAACAGGTGAAGGATTTTCAATTGTCAACCTAACGAGATCTCCTTACAGTTTTGATCGTCAGGGCTCGTGTGGGGATGACACTTAAGGAAGCTAGATCCATTCCACTATATGGAATATGTCATTGAGGTAACCCTAGAGCTCTATTTTTACCATTCTGTACAATTAAACATCTCAAAGTGTGGAAAGTTTTAGTCTTTGATACTAAAAAAAATGAGACAAGACTAAACTTTTATTGATCTCCCAAAAAGAAAAAAAGTGCAAGACACTTGCATCGACATGTTGTAGTATCAAGCATAGATTCTATTGACACAAGAAATAAGCATTTTTTATTAAGAAAAAAACTTAAACCTAGTTATTGTGTGGTGCTTTTAATGCCAAAGTAAAAACTAATTTGAAGTCTGCATTTTTATGTAGCATTCAAGGTATTTTCTATGTCGATAACAAATCGGTATTTGACATCAGACTTAAGAAGAATCTCCATATCGATGTTGACATAGTCCATTGGAATAATCTAGATGTCTGTTGTTATATTGTGTTTCCTTGCAAAATCAATCATCTCTTGCATCTCCTTCATTCCCCTAGTAGCACTTCCACCCACAAGTTTCCTCCCTATATAGAGTAATCTCAATGCCTAGTAAACGTAAAATTGAGATCAATGCATTCCTTGAAAACTCAAAAAAGAAGTTTATAGGACAATTATACAACCAGAGATGATGTATGGAACTTAATGTTGAGTAGAAACAACATACAAACAAACTTGGTACAACTAAAATGAGATTGTTGAAATGAATGAGTTGTGAAACTTAAAATGATAAAATAAGTATTGAATAAATTATGGCTAATTTAGGATCAGTTTCTATATGTGATAAGTTGCATGAAAGTAATGAGGTGGCAACGTCATATGCAATCGATGACTTTGAAGGGCTCTATTATAAATGGGCGATTCGGTTCAGATCGAAGGAGCTGAAAGAGCTAAGGAAAGTCTAAAACAATTCTGAGAGAAGTGGTGCATAAAGAAATGCATAGCATAAGACTAATATCAAGTATGACTTTGAATAGAGCTGATTGGAGGGAAAAAATGATTCATATAACCTTATACCCCTTTTAATTGGTATAAGGTTTGAGTTTACTTAATTTGCCAAGGACCCATGAGTGGTTGATGACGTAGGTATGTACTACAACACCTTTAAACCAATTCAAATCTTGATTGAACCAAAGGTGTTGAAGACGTAGGATCATGACTCACAAGTAATTCAGCTTTTGGGCTTTAAGATATTAATAATCCCCTTCCCCTCCCTCTTTCATTGTTGATTGTTGATACTATACGATGAGGTGATCCATTATAGTGATAGAGAGAAGTGAACATGCATTTCCTACCAATAGATTTATCGTTCTTTCCATTTTTGTAATACTCATCTATCAGCAAAGGGAAGACAGATGCGGCTTTTTTGGTGCACCATCCATGACAAACTTCCCATGAGATTTTAGTAGTTTAATCAATGGTAGAAGAAGATGAAAGGTAGAAACTGTGTCAATAATGCCATCAAAAGTGCCCATGGCTTCTTGCGTTTATATATATATATATATATATATATATAAATAAATATTATATGCGGGTTAAAGAATGCTACCTCTTAATGTACCCTATGCCCACACACATGGGGATATAGAGCCAAAGTAGTCATTTCGTGACACTATGGGCCCGTTTGATAACGTTTTTGCCGTTTCTGTTTCAAGACGAGAACATAAATTTCGTTCTAGAAGCGAAAGCGGAATTGAAGGTGTTTGATAAGTCATGTTTTAGAAGTTGATGGTAACCAGTGAAAGAATTGCCACAAGTCGTTTCCAGAAATGGCGAAACAAGTTGAACTTGTTTCGCCTGGGTCGTTTCTTGAACCATAAATAAGTAAAAATTTCTATTTCCATTTCTAAAAATAAGAAAGCGAAACAATTTTATCAACGCTTTTGCTCGTTCATTGTTTCGAAGAACGCAGAACGCTTCTTGAAACGTTATCAAACGGGCCCTATGACACTTGAACGCAATTCCATTCCTTGTTTAGTGGGTAGGTGACTAAGGGAATGGTTATTTAGAGCACGGACCCACCCGTATCTATTAATGTGGCAAATTGTTAACATTTTCTTTGTCTTCTCTTTCCTTCTCACATGAAACAATGGGTTGCTCGGGATTCGAAGCCAGAACTAGTCGGATGGAGTAGATAATTTTCTTATTGAAAAAAAAAAATCCTAAACCATGCTTCATTTTTTCATTGTTGAAACACTCAATTGATTCAACCTCTAAGTCGAATTGGGTCATGATTCAGTTCATTCGTAACTCATCAACATGGGGCATCCATAGACTCGCTAGGATTAGGAACTCTAGCTCGTCAGATCTTTGTAAATAAGAGGTTGGTCACAATAAAGTAGGCTTTTCACCTAATGTCTCTCTCTCTCTTTCTCTCTTTCTCTCTCTCTCTCTCACAATTCTCCTTAATCTATCTCGATTGAGAGTGTGTCTCTAATGATCTCCAATGCTATCCTTGGACTTGGAGGATAGAACTTTGCATAGCGAAATTGCTACAAACCATCAATCGTATTCATTCGTGTCGAATAACATGCAAAGCAATCGGATCTTCTCTGCTCCGTGGAAAACTACATCGAGGTAACCCTAGATCCCTATGTTCTTTCCATTCTACTTAAAAATTACTGCATGACGATGCCCTTCTATATACAAAACCAATTTATTGCAACTCATTAATGGTGAGTTCTTTTATGCCACTTACTCACAGAGAACCCTTTCCCTTTTAAAATTAGTGTTTGTTTATCTAAGTTAAATTGCAATAAGAATTATGGAGATGCACCGGCATCTGAACCTGGTCACGGCTGACCAAAAAGGAATCAGCACCAAGAATTTCAATTGCTTCTTTTTCCTTGCTAGGAGATGTACTAATCACAGTCACCTTCACTCCAAAAGCCTCGGCAAATCTCACAGCCATATGCCCAACCCCACCAAGCCCTACAACACCCAAGTGCATACCAGGCTCATTTGGTCCATAATATTTCAATGGACTGTACACTGTAATCCCTGCACAAAGTAAGGGTGCACCGGCATCGAGCGGCAAGTTATCTGGGAATACCACCGCATACCGCTCGCTGACCACCATTATATCAGAGTAGCCTCCATAGTAGACGGTGCCATCATAATAAGTTGTGCTGCAGGTGAACATCTCGTTAGGGCTGTGGCTCTCTAGGTCAATGGTGCAGTTGTTGCAGGAGTGACAAGCCCCAATATTGAACCCAACACCTACCTTATCTCCCAATTTGAATCTTTTCACCTTGCATCCTACCTCTGTTACTATTCCCACAATCTCGTGCCTGCCAATTTATGCCTTGATTGGATAGAATTGAAGTGAGAACAAAATTTACATTGGTAGGGTGAAGTGAAATTGAATAAAGAAAACTTCATTTTCATAGTGTTCGAAGGAAGTAAAAATAATTTGAGGAGAAAAATAAAAATTGTTGATTTTAAATTAATTATTTAAATTTTTACTGACATCACTGTTAACCAAACATATCCCAATATGGAAGGTGTAAAGTTTTCATCTTAAAATTACAAATTGAAGCCAAAATTTTCCCCAACTGTGTAAGGACTCCCAAGGTGTATAAGGGATCGGGGCTGTAGGCTAATTAATAGGTGACATGAGACTAAATTCTTAGCCAGCACATGTGACAATATGGAAATGATGAAAACCCAATTTAATAAAATATAAAGTTTCCATCCCAAAAGTAGAAACTCCCAACAAATGGAAAGGAGAGGAGAATTTCTGAATAAAAATTCAAATCTATATTTATTGGGGTAAAGCATCCTACCCAGGAACCAATGGATAGATGGAGAATCCCCATTCGTTCTTGAGAAAGTGGAGGTCAGAGTGGCAGATTCCACAGTACATCACTTTGAAGGTCACATCTTCATCTCCCGTTGCCCTGGCAATCCAAAGTTCCAAAAACACACATTAATTATTGATATACCATAATATATATGCCACAACCTACAAGTAGAATGGTCATTGGTCGATCGATAACAAACCAAACTTCCTGCTCGGAAAGAGCAAATGTGACCATGAGGATCGATTGTGTATAAACCAACCACTTGACCATGGCTCTGATCTCAAAGGAAGATCCACGTCAATGTGATTATGTCCTGGTCTTGAACATGCTCCTTAACTAAACCCATGCAGTTATTTAACTTTTTTTTCGCTAAAGATTCATTGTATTAAGAAGAAATAAAGAATGTACAGCCAAATATAAAAGAAAAAGAAGATATCACCACCATCATACAAGAAATAGACTAAGAAAAAATTTGACCAGCCCCACCTTCGGCATTGCCATCAGCAGGAAAAGGCCCTCTTAAATCTTAGTCTAATGCAAAACCTATAAGTTCATAAAGCGATATCTTGGACGCTGGTTAGCATCCAAATCCAATTCCATTGAAACCAACCGAGGCCAAGCTTCCACTGGATATGACACTTCAAATCTCGCTGATGATTTTGCCAAAAAATCGGCAATCACATTTGCCTCCCGGTAACAATGCGTCACCTTCCAATTTATTGAATTCATGAAAGATAAAAGACTCCTCCATCGTTGTAGAGCAAACCATGGAACTAAACCTTTAGAAAGAAGGATCACCACTGTCGTAGAGTCGCATTCAATCCAAAGATGTTGAAAACCATTTATCTTTGCCTGTTCAAGACTAGCGATCACTGCCAAGAATTCCGTTTCAAAATTTGTTCTGATACCGACATGTTCTCTGTAGTTCAAGAGGCTGTCCCCCTTCTCGTTTCTAAAAATCTCGCCTGCCCCGGCCTTCTCTGAATTACCCAAGGAGCATCCATCAGTGTTTAGCTTAATACATCCTAGAAATGGGAGACACCATCGAACTTCAATAATCTCTCTATGAGTTCTTGTTACCCAAGGAATTCCTATTCTTCTAGTACATATCAGATCCGGGATGGAAAGGGGTTTCCCAAGATGTACACTAGAAATCATACAGATTTCTCCTTTCACTCGAGCAAAAATATGCTTATAATGAAGAGCTGCACCATCATGATATCTAGCGTTTCTCTCCATCCAGACAGCATATGAGATAAGAATAAAACCACAAAGCCACACAGTTGAAAAGGTTAAAGTCTTCCCTTTCCGTTTTCACCATGCTAAAATGTCCCCCATTCTATCAAGGGGCTGCCACCTGATACCGAATAAATCACAGAAAGAATTCCACAGAGATTGGGTGTACTCACAATGAATAAATAAATGAGGGATAGATTCTTCTGCGTGACCACACAAAATGCACCTAAAAGGCATCATCACACCCCTTCTGTGCACCTCCTCATCCGTGGATAACCTATTATGAGCAAGCCTCCAACCAAACACAGCTTGACGAGGCTGAATCTTGGATTTCCATAAAATAGAAAACCAAGGGAATTTCTGATTTTTCCCCCTTATCTCCTCCCACGTTGATCGCAAAGAAAATGCCCCAGAATTTGATAGCTTCCAATGACATATATCCTCCATAGGCGATAAAGAAATTCTTTTAGCCTTCTCAAAGGTCTCGACAAGAAATTTCGAAGAAACATTTGGGAAACACCACTCACCATTTCGATTAAGATCTGCCAGGCGCATAGTCCTCCCTATGAACATTTCCTGCTCCAGATTAGAAGACTCCGCCAGGGAAGAGTTTTCTAACCATTTATCTGTCCAGAACATGATTTTTTCCCCATTTCCCACTGTCCATCTTTCCATGTCCGACACAAATTTCCACACCCTCTTCAGCCCCGGCAAAATGGAGGAGGATTTATATCCCTTCCTAAGAGAGCCATCTTTCTAAATAAATCTTGCTCTAAAAAATTTTCTCATAATATTGTCTTCATGTTTAATCTGCCAGGAGAGCTTGCATAAACAAGCTTTATTCACCTCTCTCAGTTTTCTGATACCCAAGCCACCCTCATCCTTGGGCTTACAAGTGTTCTCCCATTTTATCACAAGTTTTTTTTCCACCTCCATTTGACCTGACCAGATAAAATTTCTCATCCACCGCTCTACAGTTTTAATAATGGACTGGGGCCACCAATAAACTGCAAAATTATGGATAGGAATACTAGAAATTACTGATCGAACCAACTCCACCCTACCAGCCATCGAGAGGAGCTTCCCTTTCCAGGCAGCCAATCTGCATTTAATCTTATCCATCAAAGGTAAAAGATGATTTTTCTTCACTCTTCCCTTGAAGATTTCCACACCCAAATACCTTGTAGGGAATTTTGAGGCCTGAATTCCCAATAAATTACTGATGAATTGTTTCCTGTGGGGGGCAACCTTCCCAAAGAAGGCTTTGCTCTTGTCGAGATTAAACTGTTGTCCAGAGAAATCCTGATACTTTGATAAAAATAAATGCAGATTTTTAACATACTTAGCCGACGCATTCATGAAGATGAAAATATCGTCCGCGAATAATAGGTGAGTTGGAGTGCAGGTACCTCTTGGACCCGGCAGCGACTTGATTAATCCTTCCAAGGCCAATTTATTTAATCCTCTACAGAGCACTTCCTCAGCTAAAATAAACAAAATGGGAGATAACGGATCGCCTTGACGAAGACCACGGCCCACACCAAAAAATCCCTCTGGACCTCCATGTATTAGAATCGAAATCCTTGAGGATGAAAGAATTTCTTGGATCCAAGAAATCCATTTCCTAGGGAAACCAAACTTCCCAAGAACAACAAATAGAAATTCCCAGGATAGAGAATCATAGGCTTTCTGTACATCGACCTTGAGCCCCATCCCACCTCCCCTCACAGTGGAATGCATCAGATTTGCCAATTATGAAGCAAGGCTAATGTTTTCTGATATTATCTTCCCCTTTTGGAATGCCCCTTGTTCCTCCAAAATCAGCTTTGGCAGTAGAATTGCAACTCTACTTGTCACAATTTTTGATAATACATTGCAAAAATAATTTCCCATGCAAATTGGCCTATACTTGTCGAGAGAAGTAGCCCCCACCACCTTAGGGATAAGAGTGAGAAAAAAATTATTCACACCCTTTGGAAGGATTCCCCGTCTGAAGAAATGCAACACATCCCTGCAAAAATCATCCTCAACAATACTCCATACCCGCCTAAAAAATTTCCCTGAGAAGCCGTCAGGTCCAAGGGAGCTATCTGGGTCTAATTCCCAAACAACTTTTTTTATTTCCTCTGAAGATGGTTCAGCCTCCAAATAAAGAGCATCATCGTCCAAAATAATGCATGGAATGCAATCCAACAGCTCAGAGTGAGGAGAAGTAAGAGATAAGCTGTGGAATTCCTCGTAATAATTGATAATAAATGAAGACAATTGTTGCTGGTCATTCAACCACTCCCCATCAGCATTCTGCAAAGTGCGGATTTGATTTCGAGCCCGTCGCATTTTCACTGATAGATGAAAGAACTTTGAATTTTTGTCTCCATCTTTCATCCACCTCTGCTTAGCTTTTTGAGCCCATAGATTATCCTGCAACTGGGTGGCTTTCAACAGTATTGTTTTCGCATCAGCCTCACGACCAAAAAGGTCATCTGACATCCCTACATCCTCAATTTCTTAATGAACAGAATTTAGGTGATCAGAAGCTTTTTTTACTTCGTTATCAATATTGGGAAAATTTTTTCTTCCCTAAGGCTTGATATACAGCTTAACTCGCTTAAGTTTCTGAGAAAGAATAAAAATTGGATTTCCAGATATTTCCTGGTTCCACACATCTTGAATTACATTATCAAAAAGATCATGCTCCATCCAAAAATTATTAAATCTAAAAGGGATGTTACCTGGTCGGGCGATCGAATCTGACACAACTAGAATGGGAGCATGATCAGAGGATGACCTTAGAAGGACCCTTTGAAGAGTACTTTTAAACATATCCAACCATTTACTGTTGCAGAAACTTCGGTCGAGGACCGCAGCTACATTACCTCGCCGGTGATTGTTAGTCCAGGTAAACTTCTTACCTTGCGAGGGTACTTGTATCAAAAGACAAGTATCCACCATAGATTGGAAATCGGCAGCTGAGTTTGCATTAAATCTCCCTGGACCCCTTTTCTCGTTGGAAAGAAGGGTAGCATTGAAATCACCTATCACCGACCAGGGCAGATTTGGATTCACCACCAAACCTAGCTCCGACCAAAGCTCTCTCCGTTTGACCTTGAAACAATTAGCGTGTACAAAGGTTAGGCCTACACAGTTCCCTAACCAATCCACAGTAATTGATAATTGTTGATCAGACACCACGATGATCGAGGGGCGAGGAATTCCTTGTTTCCATATAATCCATATATTAGGGACCTTGTCCATGCGGAAGTTGTGAATGAAATCAGACTCGAACCCCAATTTTTTAAAGAACAAAAAAGGGAATTTGCTTTCACTAATCATTGGCTCCGCTACGCAAACAACAACAGGAGAATGTTCTCGAATAAAATATGATAAGGCTCTTAAACCAGCAGCCTTCTTCGCGCCTCTGATATTCCAAAAGAGGACTTTCATGGGAAAATTATGATTTAATTGGTGTTGCCAAACTTACTAGTCTGGCCTGCTTTCTTCTTTTTTTTGTTGCCTTCTTTTGAAGAAACAGCCATTCCCTTTTCTCGGGCATAAAGGGAATTATCTATCTTCTCCATCTCCTGATAATGAGAAGCCGTTCTACCATCCCTTCTGGAAGAGCTGAGGAAGCTACCATGCTGCAAAACCCCATTCTCTGGCGAGGAACGAGTTGAAGAAACGTTTCTAACTCCCCTCAGCGAAGACAATGCTCCACGACCTTTGGAAGCTCTGCCCTTTCTTGTTGGCCTAGGTGGAAGTTCCCTGACAGCAGGGGCGTCCTCCTCCCTCTCATTTTCCACCGAGTTCTCTGTAGAATCAGATGAATTCTCATGACCCGATGGGTCTGCACTATCCACTTCCTCAGAGTCCGACCCGGATCCAGCCACATAGTTATTCAAATCTGAATTAGAGGGGCGGACAGAGATATCTCCACGATTCATTGAGTTGGAGTTTCCTAAAACTTCAGGATTGGTTGCCAAAGAGTCCAAGACAATCAGAATATCTCCCTCCTTCTCAGCATTCTGATTGGCTGAAACACAAATAAAAGGAGATTTTTGTTGTTCCTCAATTGACGTTCTTTCAGTGATTGCATTCAAATCGTGTCCCTCCTTCCCAGCTGCATGATTGGCAGGTGAAGCTACTATTATGGAAAGAGGATCATGAAGCTACTATTATGCAGTTATTTAACTAAAGGTAAACTATGGTTAAGTTAACCATTACAAACATGGCCAGCTCAACTACAAGTGGATAGGCCAGCCAATAGGAAGAAAGTCAGAATTACTATAAAAGGAACATGTACCCGAAGAGAAAGGTAAGCAATCCATAGCAGAAGGAATCAAACTATCTTTCTTTATCTCGCTAAATCTGACTTTGGCATCAGAGCCTTCTTCCCGGAGGGGACTCGGGGCCAGTTTCTATCCTGTGTAGTGCAGATCTCAATTCAAGAAGGGAGTCAAGTTGCAGCTCCTGCCTCAAGAATGGAATCTGGTACTAACAATTATATTTTGATTATATCAGTGGTTGCTTTAAGAGTAAGGCTGTGTTTGGCTTAGCTGCAGATATTTGAAGATGAGATTCTAGAATCATGCAAATCCTAATTCTGATTATAAGATTAAATACATTAACACAAACTTCTCCAAATTCTAATTCTTCAGGGAGTTTTGCTAAGCCAAGCGTGGCCTAAGAAAAATAAGAAAGTGGAAAGTCCGGGAGAAACCTTCATGAAAATCTAAATGGAGAGAGGACACCGGAGGGGTCCCCAGCTGCCCATCCAAATGCCTTCCTTGGGTGCTCCCCTTCAGGTGATTTCAACATTTGCTTTCCTAGAGAGAGTGGGAGAGGGAGAGAGAGAGAGACAGATATGAGGATCTGCCATCGACTCTACTCAGCTTAAATAGAGAAAGAAATGAGAAGAAACAGTTCCTTGTGGACATTGACATGTTGAATGACTTGAAAAAGACAATCCTCTCATTTTAATTGGTGCTGTCTACTCAAATTAAAAAGTTCTAAGATGCGTTTAGTTATGGACCTCCTTGTGAAGTAGATTGTAATACGTACATTGAACACTAACCTAGCCTAAATTTCCTAAGTATGCCGTACGGTACATTGAACACTAACCCAATCTCGATTTCCTAAGAATGCAAAAAATGTCACAACAGAAAGCTTGAACTACAACCCAATTGTGACACAAATGGGCTCCTTCATTGGTACAAAATCAAATTGGAATGACTTTCCCTAAACCATGATGAATAGGAATCGTGGCAACAGGGCCACTCGAAGAGAGGTGGGGGAGGGTAAGGGGAGACATGATCTCTGACCCTAAGATATAGGATCACACAATGGACCTCACCAAGCGGTTTAGGTGAACTTCTTCCAAATCATTTTACCAAAACTCAAAACATGGTTCTCACTGGCCTCCATAGTTTTCTCAGTATCTTAATTTTGGTAGTCGGGGACAAGGGAAGCTGACAAGAGGGGAGGAAATCATCTTATTCACAAGAATAAGATGCCTTGATGGCTCTTAAATTTTAGGGAGAGGGTTTTCTGAGCAAGCAGGGTATTCTACACTCTCTCAGAATGATTTTTTTTTTAATCATTCTTTTTCATTTAAAATAATAAGTGCAATCTGTTTTTCAATTTTTAGAAGGGAGGAAGAAAGAATCCTTAGCATTCAAATAGAGGGTGCCATTGGTGCAATATATTGAGTGAACTAGTAGATATAAATTGATATATCAATTCATCTCAAACCCTAATAATAAACAAAATGTTAATTTCTAATTAGCACTTAAGTGGGTGCTTGGGTAACTATGCTTTTACACATGTGGATTGACAAGCACATGCATGAGAGGAATGGCCACCCATGCGAATAAGAGATGGGAGGGAAACACTCAAACCCCGAAATGGATATGGTTAATTAAGTTTCAAAGTTTTAAAACGAGATATACACAAGAGGAATCCTATAGAAAGGGTGCAGTAATGGGATTTGGATGTGAAAGAAAAAATTGAGTGTATGTAGATTTGCATGCACTACCAACTCTAGAAGCCCTAAAAGAAGTTGTAAGAGCTTTATCTAATTTCATAAAATTTCTATCTTTGGAATCCATTTTCCTTTTCTCTTTTTTTTCTTTTGGGTTTTGGTGATTCCACTGTTCAAGAAAGCCAGGGTGAAGAAGACGAAAAAAAAAAACATCCAAGGCCCTCCATAGGATTCCCGATAAACCACCCCAACCCACACAACTAAATCATACACTCACTTAACAATTTCTTTTGTTTCTTCTTCTACCGTCACTAGCTAGAGCTCACTCTTCCTCCTCCCGTTCTATTCCTCAAGTCCATCAAGGTGAGCCCATAACCACTCCTCCTCTTCAATACTTTCCTTTTTCTCATTCAGTCCCACTTGGTTCCCATTCTTGCAATTCCTATTCGCGGCAACCCATTTAGCTGCATTCAAGTTCAGACCAAATTGAATGTAATTTATGGGTTATTAAGACTAAATGTCACTCCCATAGCTGAACTCCAAGCCAAGTAAAACTGATGTTACTCAGTCGTGGCTTTTCCTGTTTGAGAAACTTTTCATAACTCTCTCTCTCTCTGGCTTTAGTATAGATTTAGCTTTCAAGTTGGGTGTGGTACTACTTATTGGTCTAACCATCAGCAATATTAAAAGGAAGGGGTGTTACTATAGCCCCAAGAGGGGCAACTTGTGTCTCTTTTGCTTTGCATGAAAGTAGATGTTTGTGATATGGGCTACTAGTGTGGGAGAATTGGATCATCTATTGGCATTCATTGGTTAGGAAGTAGGGTCGTTTGAATTTTTCAATAAGTATCTTCTTTATTGGGCAGAATTAGGGAGCACAATAACAGCAAACAGAGCAATCAAATTTAACAAATTTGAAGTGTAAAACAAGGGAAAGGACAGAAAGTGTACCTTCACTCCTAGATTGCTTTCTCTTTTTTTTTTTTTTTTTGATAGAAATATAGCACAGATTAGAAGCTGAGAAAAACTCTTTTCATTATTCTTCTTTCTTAGACTTTTATATTTTATTTTATTGATGAAATAATGCAATGTGACGTTTATTACAATTCACCCTTTTTAAACTGCCAAATTATCTTTGTGGATATTGCACAACTCTTTTGCCTTTCGATTCCATGTGAACATGTGTGAACTGAGACTTTAGTAAACCAAATTAACACAGCCTTTTGAATTAAATCATGAGGTCAAATCCCCTTACATTAGCCAAACCCTAACAAGAAAATCAATCATGTGCGTCATCAATTTCTGTGGTGGGTAGAAATTCTGAATCCTTTCAGGCTGTCCTTGGGGAAGCCGGTACTGTCGCACAATGTATGCGGATAGATAGAATGAAGAGTGGGTCAGGCCCATCAATCTGATGTAAGTTGCGACCAAGGGTCTTCAACAAAAGATTGGCATGTGGCCACCAGTGGCAATCCCTTGTAGATATCCTGCCCAGTACCACATTACACATGGAGCAAAAGGACAAGAATCTGGAGTAGAAAATTCAAAGGAGGGCCCCCTATTCATAATAGGACCCCATTTTTTCCCCGGCCGGTGGGGAGGCTCGTGGACCCGCCAGATAATTCATAGGCCCGTGAGAGTGTTCACGAACCCACGGATCCGAGAACAAAAGCTTTTCCCCAGTGGATCTACCTCAATAAATAAGAAAAATAAAGGAAAAAAATGATGATAATGGTCCCCTCACTCGGGTGCCAAGCATGCATATATTGTTTGATTTTTAGCAACCCTAATACATGGTTTACCCAATTACCCTTTTTGGCTCGTTTCGGTTGCCGGTTTGTTTGAATCGTGACGCCATTGGAAGGCCCAGATACCTTTTGGCTCATATGGTTTACCGCTTTGATTGAATCGGATGCCATTAGAAGGCCCAGTTACCTTTTGGCTCATTTGGTTTGTCGGTTTGATTGAATCAGATACCATTGGAAGGCCCAATTACCCTTTTTGGCTCATTTGGTTTGCCGGTTTGATTGAATCGGGATGCCATTGGAAAGCCCAGTTACCTTTTGGCTCGTTTGGTTTACTGGTTTGATTGATCGGATGCCATTGAAAGACCCAATTACCCTTCTTGGCTCATTTGGTTTACCAGTTTGATTGAATCAAATGTCATTGGAAGGCCTAATTACCTTTTGGCACGTTGGGTACCAATTTGATTAAATTAGATGCCATTGGAAGGCCCACTTACCCTTTTTGGCTCGTTTGGTTTTCTAATTTGATTGAATCAAGACGCCATTGGAAGGCCCAGTTACCTTTTGGCTCATTTGTTTACTAGTTTTATTGAATCAGGATGCCATTGGAAGGCCCAATTACCCTTTTTGGCTTGTCTGATTTATCAGTTTGATTGAATCGGGATGCCATTGGAAGGCCTAATTACCCTTTTCAGCTCGTTTGGTTTACCAGTGATTAAATCGAGATGCCATTGGAAGGCTCAGATACCCTTTTTGGATCGTTTTGTGTACCAATTTGATAGAATCAGGTTACCATTGGAAGGCCCCCAAATTACCTTTTGGCTCATTTGGTTTACTATTTCATTCAATCGGGATGCCATTGGAAGGCCCAATTACATTTTGGCTCATTTGGTTTACTGGTTTGATTGAATCGGGATGCCATTGGAAGGCACGCATACCTCTTTTATGCTCATTTATTTATCGGTTTCATTGAATCGGGGTGCCATTAATTGGTCTATTATATGATGACTTATGTACTGACATCTTGGCAAGTCAAGTTAAAGAAGTATCATGATGCAGCATAGGTAAGTTTCTGCCCTCTCCAGTTAAATTTCCTAGGTAGATCATATTAATTTCTTGCTTAATCGATGATTTAACCAATTTGTAAAGTCTACCAATGAATTATCCGCACGATTTTACGCATTTACACCTCCACCATCGTTGAGCACGATGGCAGCAATACATGCTCGTGGTGACAAAATTTGGGGAGGTCTTTTCTTTGCCCTTCGGTCATGGCACATGTCTCGGCCAAAGAGGATCATTCTACCCTCTGATAGTGATGACATACAGGGAACGATCGAGATTCGTGCTTCACATTGGAAGAGAATCTAGGCCTGTGTTGATGATCCAAACGATGGCAGTGACTCAAGAATCAACCCTAAATTCTATGTTCAATCTTGAACTCGGAAGTGGCCCGAATCAGCTTGAAACCTTAATACAGCCTGAAACCCTAATCTAGCCCCGAGTCAATTTCGGGCCTATTTTTGTGGCACCCGATACTAGCATGTTATACGTTGATGAATCGATTTCAAGTACCCTCCAATGGTGTGGGAGCAATATGAATAAGGATTGCTAGAAAAATCCTAGATGGTAAAAGGGCGTAAGTCCCCTCTTTGTTGTTTTCGATTTTTATGAGTGAATAAGGAGCTCGAAGCCTACACCATTGGATAGTGCTCAAAAAGATGATTCTTTTGATATATCACACACAAAAATTGGACCACTGGATCTCCCGAAATTGCTCCCGAAAGTCGAAACAGGGATTTGATAGACCCGATTTCTCCCAAGCCCACCATTTTTTTGGTGGCCCTACAGGATCCACCCACGGGCTCGTCCAGATCCCCATGGACCCACCAAATTGGCCATGGGCCCTCCAGTTCCTTTCCAAAAAAGGAAAAAAATGAGAAAAAGGAAAAATAAAAAATGGTTTTTCTTTTATTTAAAAATACCTTTTTAGGAAAGTTTTGGGATAGATCCGCCAATATTTTGACGGATCCTTTAGTTTTAAATAAAAAAGGAATGTTTTGTGTATTTTAAAATGTGAAAAATTCACTTTTAGAAAATAAGTTTGTCGGATCTGTGGAAGCCTGCCATTTTCAAATGGCAGGCCCGTGAAATTTTTGGACAAGTCCGTAAGAGGGAGGGATTGACACCTATAAATAGTGTTTTCCTCTCCCCCATAAGGACACACCCAAAAAGAGGGAAAGAGAGATAGATTAGGGAAGAAAAAATGAGAAAAAGAGAGGAAAAGAGAGAGAAGAAAGTAGGGAAAAGAAGGGTGAGGAAATTCTGCCACCTCCTATTATCGAGAAGCACGCCAAAGTCTGAAATGCTACTAGAGGCCTAGATTCCCCGAAGGAGAGAAGCAAGGAGTCAAGATCGATCTTGTCTGAGCCAAGGATCTTCATCAGAGCCGTCAAAGCATCAATCGATGCCCGTCCCCTACTGATCCGGAACAGGGGTCAAGGTCAGGAATATTTCCTAACAGAGTAGCCATAATGCATGTAGATTTTGTATTAACATAGCATGTGTATAGTATTGTAAATCAGATAAATAGTCATGCATGTGGGTTAGGACATAAAAGGGGAATATTCGAAAATCAGCATCTAATAGGAAGACTAGTTCAACCGGGGTGAAGTGGGTGCCTAATACCTTTCCAACTTCATAACTTAGATCTTACCCTAATCTCTGGACTAGATCAAGTCAATCTCGGGTCTGACCCTACGGATCGGGACCACGTCCCTGGTCCTAGGCCCTAACCCTAGGTGGTGACTCCAAATGTTTATTATTTTTATTTTTAGAAGGTACCTGAGGCAGATAGCCCCACGAAAAATAGGCCCCCCACGTGTCTTTGGGGGAGGATGTGGTGGCATGGGGGCTTGCGGATGGTGCCTGCAGGTGTTGTCCTCACAGTATCCATGGAGAGGGCCTTATAACATGACTAAGAGCCCGTTTGGTATTGTTTCTGTTCCAGAAACTCCATTTCATGTCAAAAACGAAAACTTCAGTTTCTGTGTCAAAACATCGTTTTTAAATGATTTAAGGATGTTTGGTAAATCTATTTCTAGAACAGTTTCAGAACAAAATAACGACAGTTCTGCAATTTGGTAATGCTTTTTTCATAAATGTTTTTGTCTCTTTTCTTTTCTTTTAAGTCAATAAGTACAGAAATAACATTAAAATAATATAAGCATATAAATCCTTTGGGACAATAAAGTATTACATACCAACTAAAAAAAACATGGTTTCAAAAAGAAGAATAAAATACAGAATTAACAATGCCTTGTTCAAGTTAATTATTACATAATTTCCCAAATTTTTACTTTTTGTCCAAGTCTAAAGACTTGAATGCATGGAGGATGTCTTTCATCTTATTTGTTTGGTCCTCTAATCCTTTAAGTGTCCCTTACAGATATCTTTTCATGTACTCGTTCGAAGTGGATGATGGTGTGGACGATGTTGATGTTGAGCCTTCTAAACATAATGTATGTTGTATGGTAGAGATATGTGTTTCATCTTTCAACTATACAAACATACTACATCCATGGTCATCAGCCTATATCAAACAATAGATATGATTAAGGTCAATGAAATTTAACATTGAATTAAAAAAATCTAAAATTATCTATAGATATAGATCAATCGTAGAAATAAATTACCCTAGTTGAATTTGGGCAATATAGAAAATACTGTCCCTTATTTGGACCTTTCATCGCAGTTCGTACTTTGCATTGACCTTTACCACATCTACATAGATGTAGTTGGTCCACCCACATGAAAAAATTACATGAATCTTCACACTTGAAAATTTTTCTTCCAATATTTTTACTCGACTTGGTTGTATATTTACCACAACTCTTCCCGTAAATTTTATAATTTGCTATTATGAGTGGGGGCATAGAAGAAGTCATCTATAATAGTAATTTAAATATCAAAGAAGTTAATATAGCATCCGAATATATGACATTCATAATAATATATCAACTTGTACTACATACATAAATGTAACATAAAACAAGTACTACATCACTTGAAACATCAATTTAGGTTTTCAGTTTTGTCAAAATAGTTATCGGTTTTAGTTTTCAACTAGTTCTGGCATCCTTTGTTGTCTAGCCATTGCATTTGTAATTCTTATCCTAGTGGCATTCATCTCTTTTGCCTATTTCATTGACTAGATTGTGCTGTAGAATGATCAACGAAATCTTCATGTGGCAGATTCAAGTCGTTTTCTACAACTTTTAAATCATCACTCATCTCCACAAATTCAGCATCAGTAATATGCTCTTCTCGAATATAGTTGTGTAGGCCACAACATGCCAGTACGATTGATGCTTGAGCTTTCACTGTGAACTAGTGCATTAGCCTTAAAATTTGAAATTTGTTCTTCAATACCCCAAATGTACGTTCAATGACATTCCAAAGTGATGAATGTCTATAATTGAACATATCTTTTGCTGTTCTTGGGGATCTTCTACACCCTTTGTAGTCTGGTAGATGGTATCTCTCACCCACAAATGGTGTCAAAAATCTAGATTGGCTAGCATATCCAGAGTCGACAACATAATACTTTCTTACATATAAAAAATAATATATGTTATTACGTATACACTCAAATGAAAATCTAATATACTAGTATAAAGTTAATAACTGGAGGTGGATGTGGAAAACTCAATCGAGGATCACTCCTTGCCTATTCAAGTACTCGATAATCATTTGCACTACCTTCCCATCCCGCATACACATATGTGAATCGCATGTCAAATGAACATGCACACATCACATTTTGAGTTGTGATCCCCTTTCGATTCCCATATAGAGTTTGATCTTCTCTTGGAACTACCGTATGGATGTGAGTACCATATATGGCGCCAATACAGTGCTATAACATATAGTGACAATTAAATGGTCACTACATATAAGAATATAAATATTCATATATTTAATTACAAACATGTATCATATTAACAGATTTACCTTGAAAAAAGGGTAGTATTTTGGGTTCTATGCAATCTCTGTCGGTATCATATTGACGTCTGGAAGTCTGATTTCCTCCTTAGCCAGGCATTGCATTGCAATCAAGATAATATTGAATGTTCGACTAACTATTTTTCCGAAGTGATTGAAATGATTTTGGGTGTCCCTATTACTTAAATCCTTCTTAACAATCCATAGGAACATTCCAAGCTGTTCATCCACTTGGATGTTGGTCGTGTCTTTCAATCACCCCTTATGTCTAACATAATCACATAGGTTGAGGAAGACATGACGTTCCATCCTAAACTCTTCATAGCATCTGTTGGCATGCCCATTCAATACCTCATGCATCATGACAGCACCTGGAAATACACTAACCCTACATGGTTCCTGAATATATACAGCCTCACTCAGTAATTCCATTCTCATGTAAATGATCATATCTTCTTCATCACTAGAAGTTTCAAATAATGCATTTGACATAACTGTAATAAATTGACAACTGCTTCTCAATTTTAAACAAATAACTGTAAAACATAACAATCTGACTCATCGTTTCAACCCAAAACACATGTTCAACATTACACACACCAATAAAAAAAAACAAAAGAAATAAAATAGAAGTAGCCATCATTGAAAGTATTATCCTGAATCCAAAATGATCAAAAGTAATATTCAAACACAACCATCAAAATTAGTCTCAATAGTAGAATCAGACAAAGGGCCCGTTGCCCCTAAACTACTCTAAGGCATCTAAAAGTCAAGTTCTCTTAACAGGCTCTGCATAGACAAACAACTCCCTCCAACTAGGATCAGCACACATACGACTAGTGGCCTTCAAGTATGTCTCCTTTGACATATCCGGTATGGAGATACCACCTCACATGCACTCACACTGAAATCTCGAGGATGAGATGCACCTTCCCCACCACGAATAGGAGATGTGACAGAAGTACTAGATGCTTTCTCAATTTTAATGGATAAATACTTCCCATACATGTCCTTGACATGGCTATCTCCCTTATTGACGCTCTTTTTTCATCGTCCCGTGGGTGTCCTATCAAGATTTCACTTTGTGGTGGTCTGAGTTGGAGTAGGAGTATCCTCATGGAAGGGGTCAGTCATACCCAAATGCATCGTGGTACAAGGAGATTCAAAAACTTGCTCAATATCAACACTATTATCAGCTTCGATGTAATCCAAATCTTGAACACTGTCAACCCCTAAGTTTCCTCTAGCATAGGCATCCCCAAATATCATGCTCAAACCTAGCCAGCTGTTTAGTCCATACTTCTTGTATTTCAACCAACCTGGATTTGCTTGCATAAGCAGTCATTGCATCACTAGTATAAAGCACTACTCATTGCAATCTAATTTTAAAATAATTCAATTAGCTAGTGAGATCTATAGTACCTTATTGCCCTATCTCATACGGACTCATCTTCAACTGTGACTGATTTTGTCATTGAGTTCCACCCAAATCTAATTGTGTCAAGTAGTCTCTTGAATTGTTGGTACTCATGTTTCAACTTGTTCATCTTGGTGCGTAATTGTTCTCTCCCAACTGTACGATTTAAAGCCTTCTGAAATTGCTTTGTAATGTCCTCCCATCCAGTTTTGTTAAATGAATTACTAGATTTGTGTCTATTTTTTGTAGCTTCTTTCATTGCCTCAATAAAAACAGTGGTCTCAAGTTCAGACCACTTAACGGCAGGGATACTACTTCCAGACATAATAGCTAGACATTATGAGTTAGCGTAAAAAGTTAGCATACTGGGTTAAAAAAGACTGAACACTAAAAAAGGAAATAACAAAGCTCATCTTCTGAATATGATACAAACATTTGTAAATAAACTTATTACATGCATTCAGTTATCCATTAACTAACAACCATGTAATGAATATTAAATCAACAAATACCATTAACAGATACCATGAGACCATGAGAAGTAAGTAGAATGAACCATGAATTCCAAACAACCACAAACATAGAAAAACCACAATTCTAATAGCAGGGGAAACAACAAATATGAATGAATCTACCATTAGTTGATAAATCCCACAAGCCTTGTTGTATTAATTCAATAGAAGTAGCAACAGGAGATGTAAATTAGACAACCCATTTCTGACCTTCCTTCCCCAAGGTGATTCTCTATGTTCAATATTCTAGAACCCCACCTTCCCCTTGTACCTGTAATTTTTCTATAGCATCAGTTCTATTCAATCTACAAGGTATTCTAAGTAGCCAATAGACCTTTATTTCATGCTTAGAGGCAAGGAATTAGTCCTTTTCAAAGTTGAGTTACGGACAATATTACATGAATACTTGGTGAGTGGTACTATACTCAATGCTTGTAAACAACATCCTCCTACCCAATACTCAACATGTAATCATAACTATCTTTCCAACACCATAAGAACTCAAAATCTGTTGAATGATGTCAAAGAACAGTATTATCTAACACTTTTTATTAGATTCGGATGGTATTAGGATAAAAGGTTGGCCAAGACAACCTACCAAAATACCTACAAAAAGCAAGAGTCCACCCACATTGGTACACTTCTCTATGCCACTTTCTCCGACAATTCTCTCCCATTGTATAAATAACCTTTGGGAGATGGTTCCCCATGCCAATAGTGTGGGAGAGAATCTTCCACCGCATACCAATTACAATGCGGGAGGGGGAGGGGAGAGAGAGAAAGAGGTAGTGCTGGACCCACAACATGGGAAAGCATCCCCACACTGTTGGCATTGGTAACTATAATCTTCAGAAAAAATTTATCAAAATTCAAAGGAACATGGGCAATGAAGTAGGCAACTTAAATCTGAAATTCTCCATTGCACATTCAAAGTTCTTTCATCCACTAGTTCTGAAAGTTGGTCAAATGGTGCAACATGAGAAAACTTGAGTTCCATAGGTCAGCTTTCATACATTTCTGTGTACATAAGGAAAAGATAAATCCTCTCCAATCATGTTATCAACCAAGATATTATACTTTTTTTTGGGGGGGGGGGGGAACTCAACCAAGATGTACTTTAGACCAATTAAACAATGAATATTGTGATCATCCTGTATGAAAGCCACATGCACATTAGAGGGAAAAATTATTATACATATCCAAAAGAACATGGACTTTGAAAAATAGGAAAGGTTTCAATCATGTTTTAATGGTCAGGATTGGGGACCATGTGGCTCTGGGTGTCAAGGAAATTGAATAATGTTGCTTTCTATTTACATACATCAAGAAAAAAAAATACATGATTATTTGTGGGTGACAAACTAAAAACCTAACCTCTGATCTTATATAAGAAGGTTCAGGAATAACTGGTATCTTCCAAAACTTTAGATTTCTAAACTAAATAGACTTCACCATAGAATCCACAAATTCAACAAGTAGTGTGTCAAGCTCTTATGGTTTTGATAGGTTGAGACACATGACAGTAGAAAATGATCCTATAACCCATATCAAACCAACTCAACTTTAAACTTGGGGGTAGAATTGAGTTCCATCAGACAGAAGCTGGGGGATACTCATCATCCTTGGAGTTGCGGTTGATAATTTGAAATTATAACTTGCTAAAAGGTCAAAGCTGATTCGCGCTCAGGCCTTTGTTTTGAGTGTCAGAATTTGGAGTTAGCTACATTATTGCTAATCCACGAATGAAATGGTCGGAAGGAAAAATATTTCCAATTTGAGTGTAATAAGCTACTCTTAACCTGAGCAATTTTCATATAATATCTTGGATGGCATATGACAAAGAAGATTCCTTCAACACAATAAGCAGCTAGAGTTGAGATAGGAGATGCATGAACTATGGAATACTCCAATAAGATCATATGAAGGCCAATGGCATATAGGTAAATATACTTAAGGTACCCTTCATTCTGAAGCTCAAAACTACAGAAAGCACATGCTCTACCTTGAATGCACAAATCGAAAAAAATTCTATTGTTGATGCACAGGTTCATCAATTGTTTTATCTACCATAGTTGGGTCTCCATAGCCAACCCTCACAGCCAAGTGCCCATACTGGTGGAAATTAATAGAGGCTTGAAAGGAAATCTGATTCTGAAACAAGACACGAATAAAATAGAATCAAAATTCGAACTCCCCGGAAAGCAATACTCCTTGGAACTGATGGAGAGAAAATGGAAGTTGATGTTCAGAACCTCAGTCTTCAAGAAAGAAAGAATTTTTTTTAGATATATTAGTAAGATTTGTAGAGGAGGACAATGAGAAGTTCTTATTCAAGCTCAAGGATCGAATGGAGAGGTAAACTCATCTATCTCTTCTACTTTCCTCTGTTTTACTATCTAATTTTGATCAGGGATGTTTTAGGTTCTTGTTCTTGTTAGATTTGTGGCAGCGCAGACAAACCATTGATGGTTTTTTTTTTCTAATTAGGCGTACTTGTTTGAGCAAAAACGAGCAGTGATGAGATCTGAGACCCAGATGCGATCGACGAGCAGAGATGACCAAAGAAGAGTAGCGGAATTCTCCTTTGAGAAGAACGATGAGAAAATCTGGTTGGTAAAAAATCCAAAATTTTTGAGGGTTCGTGCGAAAGAGAGAAAAGCAAAGAAGAAGAAGAAGAATGAAACTAATTAGGCATACATGTTTGAGCGAAAATGAGCAGGGATGAGATCTGAGACCCAGACGCGATCGACGAGCAGGGATGAGCAGAGAAGAGCAGTGGAGTTCTCCTGAGAAGAACGATGAGAAAAGCTGGTTTGTAAGAAATCCAAAATTCTTTAGGGTTCATGCGAAAGAGAGAAGAGCAAAGAAGAAGAAGAAGAATGAAGATGAAGAACAAAGAAGAAGAAAGAAAGGGAAGATGTACCTACTGTGTCGAGGATTTAAGCTTCGATCGTGCTTTTCTCCAGCCGCAAATTTCTTCTTCTCCTTCTCTGTGTGCATAGAGGTGAAAGGGTGAGAGGTGAAAGAGGGGTACTAATCGTGCTTCTTATCCTGCTTGTGTGCCCTCGGCCAACTATTATCGGGAACGAGGGTTCACGATCTGTTTTGCTTTTTTCAAGTTTGGAACGAAACTTGTTGGACAGAACAACAAGTTGTCGTTTCGTATTTCATCCTCCAAATCATTTTTTTTTCAATTTTTGCTTCAAAAAAACTGAAACACATCATAATGTTGCCAAACATTTTTTTGCGTTTTTTTGTTCCAATAGAACGAAAAAATGATAGGAACGTTTTTCTAGAACGATACCAAACGGGCTCTAAGGCTCTGTATGGCAAAGTTTCTGTTTCAAAAAAAACTAGTTCTAAGCTAGAAACAATTTTTTTGCTTATGGATTTTTGGAATACTTCTGGTCCAACAAATGATGTATGGTAAACCGAGAAGAACAAAATGTTTCTACTATTATGGTAAAACAGAAACATGTATGAAATGCCATATTAACAGAAAAGAAAAACATAAATAGTTTTCTGTTTTGTTCTTACAAAATTACATCAAATGGAGATGGCAATGGTGGTTGTAGTGGTGGCAGAGGTGGAGGTGGTGGTGGTCGTCGTGGTGGCGGCAAAAAACCTCGAGATTGGTAATAGGATCGGTCTCAACAGAAACAGACCTAGATTCGATTAGTTTTGGACTGGGTCAGATGGATTTATTCTTACTTTTACCTTTATACCTTAGCAATGGATCAGTCAAGATTGGGGATCGGTCTTGGCTGATACCAATCCAATCCAAGTGATCCTAATCAATCCGATCAGATTTTTAAATCCATGGGTGGCAATGAAGGTGGTGGTTGTAGTGGCACCCCTTTGATATTTTTTTTTTTTTTTTTGTGGTGACACGCATAAACGGATTAACTAGTAATTATTAATAGGGACAATTGAGAGCATTCGTATTTCATAGTCATAGGTGAAATTCTTGGATTTATAAAAGACGAACCACTGCAAAAGCATTTGCTGATGATGTTTTCATTAATCAAGAAAACATATTTTTCAATACAAATTTGTGTGTTCAGGTTGTTACTTTCGTGCTTAGTGGGGCAGTCAAGAATTTGTTTGCTCATTCCTCCTTTCATAAAAGTATGTTGGGTGATGGATTGTCTTGATGGTAAACGTAATTCATGTAAGACGTTTTGGCTTGGCCGATCCATATTGGTACGTTAAGTAGATAGCCGGTACTTTATTATAGTCTATTGTAATAAGCCTATGGCTGATCTAATAGTGATGCCTCAGGTAGACAACTAGCACTTTGTTATAATCAGCCATAACTGATCAATCATTTTGTGTGCATCATTGTGTTCTTCCTTGCATGGAACCTCCATATAGCCGACCCCATTTAGGATAAGGCTTTGGTTGTTGTTGTTCTAATCCCTTCACTTCTCTTTTCATTTTTTTTTTTTGTCACTCTGAAAATCGTACGCACATTTCATAGAATCATTTCTCATTTTTTTAGCGTAAGTTTTTGGTATTTTTCTCAAATGGGGGGTGAAAATTATTTGTTCATTCCAAAAAAAAAAAAATAATAATAAAACAAAATGGATCGGCTGTCACATACAGATGTTGTACCAATTCTGTTATGTTCTAAAAAAACAAGAAAAACATCAGAAACAATTTTTCAGAATGTTACCATATAAATCCTAAATCATCACGGTTTACTTGAAGACATCCACATTTGGGTGCATTAAAAAATGCTTTTGTAGACAATGATTCACCCTCCCACTAAACAGACCTAGATTCGATTAGTTTTGGACTGGGTCAGATGGATTTATTCTTACTTTTACCTTTATACCTTAGTAATGGATCAGTCAAGATTGGGGATCGGTCTTGGCTGATACCAATCTAATCCAAGTGATCCTAATCAATCCGATCAGATTTTTAAATCCATGGGTGGCAATCAAGGTGGTGGTTGTAGTGGCACCCCTTTGATATATATATATTTTTTTTTGTGGTGACACGCATGAACAGATTAACTAGTAATTATTAACAGGGACAATTGAGGGCATTCGTATTTCATAGTCATAGGTGAAATTCTTGGATTTATAAAAGACGAACCACTGCAAAAGCATTTGCTGATGATGTTTTCATTAATCAAAAAAACATATTTTTCAATACAAACTTGTGTGTTCAGGTTGTTACTTTCGTGCTTAGTGGGGCAGTCAAGAATTTGTTTGCTCATTCCTCCTTTCATAAAAGTAGGTTGGGTGATGGATTGTCTTGATGGTAAACGTAATTCATGTAGGACGTTTTGGCTTGGCTGATCCATATTGGTACGTTAAGTAGATAGCCGGTACCTTATTATAGTCTGTTGTAATAAGCCTATGGCTGATCTAATAGTGATGCCTCAGGTAGACAACTAGCACTTTGTTATAATCAACCATAACCGGTCAATCATTTTGTGTGCATCATTGTGTTCTTCCTTGCGTGGAACCTCCATATAGCCGACCCCATTTAGGATAAGGCTTTGGTTGTTGTTGTTATAATCCCTTCACTTCTCTTTTCATTTTTTTTTTTTTGTCACTCTGAAAATCGTGCGCACAATCTCATAGAATCATTTCTCATTTTTTTTAGCATAAGTTTTTGGTATTTTTCTCAAATGGGGGGGGTGAAAATTATTTGTTCATTCCAAAAAAAAAAATAATAATAATAAAACAAAATGGATCGGCTGTCACATACAGATGTTGTACCAATTCTGTTATGTTCTAAAAAAACAAGAAAAACATCAGAAACAATTTTTCAGAATGTTACCATATAGATCCTAAATCATCACAGTTTACTTGAAGGCAGCCACATTTGGGTGTATTAAAAAATGCTTTTGTAGACACTGATTCACCCTCCCACTCCCCCACGCCCCCACACCCCCCCCCCCCCCTCTTTCTCAATGTCAACCTGGGACCATCGGTCACCAACTCAGTATACATATTTAAGCATGTCAAGAGACATAGACAGCAATTAATTTAGTTGCCGGACTTGGAACCTTCATTCATCTGTAATTAATTACTTGAAGTCTAGTACATAGATATCCAATAGTGCTTCCACGTTATCTATAGTATGTACTATATAGGTAAGCCTTCACCAAAAAAATACTATATAATTAAGCCTTTATGTTTATATACATAATTAAATAAGGTAAACCTAAAATCAATGGGGTTAATAGTTTCTATTATTTAAAATGCTTCTGGTTTTGATGATTGTGGTGATGGCAATGAACAGTCAACCCTAGCACCTGTGAACCACCACCTGCAGCCTGAGTTGAAGTTTGATCTCTTACAAGTTGAAGCTTATATGCTCCAAAGTCTGGCTCTAGTAGATATGAATCTGAACAAGAAAGTAGAGCAGATCTGGAGGCCCAAGTTTGATTCATCAACCTCCAGGGACGACACGAAACTGGGTTGTGTAAAAGTTGAAGAAAACAGTCAGATTCAAGAGGTAATCAGTGAGGGCTCATGTTCATCATCTCCACAGCAGATAAGTTTGATCTTCAAACAAGATTTAAAAGGTGAAAGAGAGGTTGGGAGTAGTACTAGTGAGAGAAGAAGTAGAAAGAAAAAGTCAGTACCTAGCAAGGGGAAAGGTGAATTCGTGTGGGTGAGAAAGAAAAAGCATGGAGCAATCAATCATGCAATCAGGAATGGAGGTGGCATAGGGGAGATGATCATGGAAGGACATGACAGAGTTGACTCAACTGAGTTGATATCCGAGTTGGACCAATCCAATGAGTTGACCCAGGAGCAGATTTTTGTGACAACTTCTGATAAGGTATGCCATGATCTAAAAATTCCAAATACCAATTGGGCTTGTGATTTTCTTTCAATCAAACCAATTAGTAATAGTGACTTGAGAGAGAAAGGTGTAGACCAAGAAAATGGAAAAATGGAGGCCACAAGTGGTGAAATGAATAAAGAATTGACACAAGAAACAGAACCAAATGAGAAGGTAATGGAAAAGGCCTTGGAGGAGCATATTAAGACTAATGAAGACTTTGAAGCTTCAACTAGTAATGGAAACCAAATGGATACTCAGGTCTGCATAACTGTCTCCTATCACCTTTCAAATTTTTTGAGAAACTTCCACTTCATTGTTCTACTGATTTTCTTTTTTGACATGATGGTGGACGTAATGGGTTTGCTTTGGGTAAGAGAACCCTTAAGCATGAATTGGAAAAAAAAAATAATAAATAAATAAATAAATCTTGGTGGAAAGGATTTCAAAAGAAGAGAAAAAAAGTAACTTTCTAAGGAGCTTATTCAAGGTCTATTGAAGGAGTATTATAGTACTGGAAAATGGAAATGTGTGACTGTGGCACATAAGGGGGAAAAAGATAAAATTGCAAGTCATACAAGTTGGAGGCATCATGTGCTAGTCAGTGATTAGCCAGGCAAGCTATTTGAAATTGAGGTGTTATTCTCTTGGTTTTTATTTGTATTTATACCACACATGCTAGAAAGGGATAGTGTTGGAATTGTGTTGTCCAACACACTTTTATTTGTATATTTTTGCACATAATTATTGGATATTTTCATTTTATTTTGTGGCATTAGACATGTATATTTTGTGATTTATGTAATTGATTAAATGGTGCCATCATTGTTTGGTCTACTGGATTAGTAGATTGGTTCATGGATGATCATTAGGATGAACCACATTTGTAGTCCTCAACTTGATCGCACCTATCATGATGCATTATGTGCTTATACATGCATTGTTGGACCATGATGGGCTTGAGAGGTGCAAGTCAAAATTTCTCAAATTATGGGAGACATGAGGATTAGTCTCTTGATGGTCAGTACACATAAAGTCTATGGAGTCCATCCATGGAAAGACCTCATGTAAATTAAGTGTTGATCTTAGTGACTAATGTTCCATTGTCAGTGATTTGACAATTATAGAAGCAAACACATACCTACAACTATCAGTTTGAAAAGATTTGTTATCAAAATGGTTTTACAGGATTTATTTATTTATTTATTAATATGTAAATGTATCTATTTTCTCTTTTTGCAAAAACCAATTTTGAATTATGAAATGGGCAGGTTGTAGTTGTGTTCCCTTTTTCATTTGGGGACATTTTAGTAATTGTCAAGGTAAGCTCAAGGGGCATTCTGGATATGGTCATTAGATGGCTAGCACCTCACTTGGGGTTGGACTTTATGGCTGATCTCCTGGAGATATAAATATCTCAAGGTCACACATACAAGGGGACTTTTGAAAAACTCAAAATACCGGGTTATGGTATAATTGTTCAGTTGGAGGTGAGCACCCTGATTGATTGTGAGTTCCTTGGATTTTTGGTGGCTTTATCTTATTGTGATCATCTACTATAATCTCCTACAAAATCTTTTACAGAGGTTGATTCTATATCTCCAAAAGGTATGCCAATTTTATTATCCTTTATTAGTCTTTCATCCTTATGGAAAAGCAATTTTATGATTTTTATTTTTTCTTTTTTTCTTGAATTTGTTTCATATAATTCTTAAGGGCTTTTTTTTTTAATAGATAGACATCAATTGATTTGGGAGAACTATAAAAAAAAAATATGACAAATAATGAGGGGAACGATTTGGGAGCCCTTGAATTTGATAAAAGTGGCGCCACTGCTTCTACTTGCTCTTATGAGTTGGTAAATTTTTTCTTATTATTGAATAAAGGAAATTCTTTGTGTCAGCACAGTTTTTGTTAAATTTTCATCACTTACCATATGGCTTTCATGGATGGATGTGAGTGGATGTATATTATAAAAGAGCTTAAACCCATATGACATATTAAAATTATTGTCAAAGTTTAACAAATTTGCAAGAATGTCATTTTTTCACTCTATTGGAATCTCTCTCTCTCTCTCTCTCTCTCTCTCTCTTCTTTTTTTTTTTTGGGTAGTCACTATATCGGAATCTCAATGCATGGAAATAGTAGCCCCCTTATAGCCCACTTAAAAAAAAAAAAAAAAAAAGAAGTTACTCCCTTGTCACAAGGGTTCGTCCTTGATATATAGGATTGTTTGGTCTATTTTCACTTCATTTTTTTTTTTAGATTGATTGAAGAGATACCTGTGGAGGGGAGAAACGTGTTGTTTTACAAAAGGACTCTTGGCTAGGTAGGCAATGGTGAGAGAGAGAGAGAGAGAGAAGATATTAACTCCAAGTGACATGGTATTCCTTGAGAGAACAAAGAGTAATATTCTATTGTAATAGGGTTATTATAGTCAATTGAAAAGTTTGCCAAAAAAAAAAGTACATACTTTTATACGATATATATAGAGTATCAGAGCCACGATGGTGGTGAATTCGATTTTTAGTTTTTCCGATCACTCTTTTCCTTTTGTGTTTCCATTTTATTTCTTGTTTTTCGACGGTTTATGTACCTTTGGACTGTTGGAAGGAGTGGCAGAAGACTGTAAGACCACGATTGTACCCAACTTATGTTGGTGATATCCCTTCGCATAACTAGATCTAGGATGTTACCCTAAGTTTAAGACTCAGAGACTATGAATCGTCTCTCCCGCTCCATGTCGATGAGATCGGCTAGTGAGGCGAGCACAAGTTCTAATGTACTCAATTATGAAGAAAAAATTACTGAATTAGATCAAAGACTTCAAAATTGGTCCGTCCCAAAAATCTCACAAAGACAAGTTTATCAAAATGACTGGCATACCCATTTTGAAACAATCAAAACGGTCGAACAAACTATAAATTTCACTCAAGATACTCATGAAATCACCATTTTCGACCATCGGTCTCTCCAGGACCTCAAATCTCACAAATTTAACTATGTCCATATTGGCCTAGTCCAAGTTGCCATCAAACCCTTATACCACGAAGGCCTTAATACTTCACTGCTCTTGGCCTTGCGTGATCAAAGATTCCTTGACTTCAATGATTCATTTCTGGGAGCCATTGAAACTAGCCTCTGCTATGGCCCTGTTCATTTCAATGTTTACCCAAATATGTCCATAGCCCTCCAAGACCCAAATATTCTTTATTCCCTAAAAATTAACCTCAAAACCCACGGTTATCGGATGATGAATGGTCTATTCCAATTTCTATCATCCACCGTATAAAATTCAAAGCCATGAAGACTGTCAAACCCAGAGCTCTAAAACAATCCCCCAAAGGTTCTACTCTTTACCTTAAAACTGACTGTATTCAAGGTCAAACCATTTACCCAAAACTTATTCAGTGGAAAGATATTTCTTTCCCTGCTAAGTGGCAGCTGCAAACGACTGCCCCTCAACCTCAAATTTCAAATTTCAACATCCAGTCCATCTCTCAAGACTTAGATGGCCTAGTTACCCTTCGGTTTAACCGACAAATACCACCAAGTGTCTACCAAAGTTCCCGAAAGTCATGCTCCAGTGCATTGACTTCTTCAAACTATTTTCCCTTTAGTTCTCCCCCGAGGACTCCTCCAAACCTTTCCGGATTAAACTCCGGACAAAACGTTATTCATGGAACCTATGAAACTTCGTCCTCTGTTCCAGATATTTCTCAATCAGACCAAAATCGTCCACAATCTCCAACCTTTTCAGAAGTAGCTCCGCCTTCTTTTGATCCTGCTGTCAGCATGCTTCAAATTAACAACGAATTCCAAATTGACAAACCTTTACTTAGAACGGATTTTGAATCCCCAAAGAATAGCCAAAAACGAAACTGGTTTTTCTCAACCTTTGATTTAAACCAACAAGCACAAATCTGGACAAATTGGTATACCCTTATGATACAACTTAAAACAAACATTTTATTTTTTACTTATTTTAATATTTATACCCGGGATAACAACATAGACTACCCTTGGCATAACCAGATCTCTACTCAAACGGCCTCACACAAGACTTGGACCCTTAGTGTTGGTCCAACAACCTCTGCTATCCATCCTCTGATTGATAGCATCAAACATAAATTTAAAAATATAGAAATTACTGCATCCCCTTTCAAAACTGCTGAACAAACTGACCCAGATAGAAAATTAATTGAAAAATCAAATTTTACAAATCTAAGTCTTCAAACTTTAGGTGACCCACTCTGCCGAGTTGAATTCCTTGTTTAGCCAAAACCCATATCTTCATTATCACCAACTCCTTTTCCTCTTTCAACCCCACTTTTTAAACCTTACATCATACCACAAAAACAACAAGGCCAACTTAATAAATCATTTTTACTTGATCAAATTAACCACTGTCTAGCGACTTTAGAAGCTCCCGACACACCAATTCCAAATCAATCATCTGCTGAATCTGTTAATCATCAGGTTAGCACTCTTACAAAATATTCTTCGAGTTACTCATCTAGTTTTGACTCGGAGAACCCCCAGATTAATCAAATCAGACAAAGCTCAACCCAACACCCGGTCTTTCCAGACCTCCAAATTGAAGCCAGAGGAACTGCTCCTCAAGCTTCCTACCAAAGTGGCATCATCTATGAGTGGAACATGGATGATTTATTGGAACATAACCTCATGAATAAGCTCCAAGAAATTACTATGGTTAGCAACGCTCACCGTATTAAAAATACGACTGATAGTGCTGTTGCTACTTTGCTCATTTTTGGCTTTACCGGCCAGCTTAAAGGTTGGTTGGATTATGTTCTCATAGATAATCAAAAAACTGAAATCTTAACTACTATCCAAACTACCCCTGAAGGAACTCCCCTCCTTGACGCTGAAGGTGACCCTATTGAAGATGCTGTTAATACCCTTATTTTCAGTATCGTAAATTATTTCTTAGGAAACCCTTCTTGTCTCAAAGACCGTATCGCTGAACAACTTTCAAACCTTAGGTGTAAGAAATTACATGACTTCAAATGGTACAAAGATACTTTCCTTACCAAAGTCCTAACCAGACCTGACGCCAACCTTCCTTGTTGGAAAGAAAAATTCCTCACAAGTCTTTTAACTCTTTTTTCTGAGAAAATCAAACAATGTTTACGCAAAGAAAAACGACGGGATTATTCCCTATGATCAAATGACCTATGGTCAAATAATTAATCTAATTCATGAAGAAGGTTTAGCCTTATGCACTGATATTAGATTAAGAAAACAAATTAACAAAGAAAATAAATTTTACAAATATGAATTAGGAGGTTTTTGCGAAAAATTTGGTTTTGCTGCTCTTAGGCCTCCAATAAAACATAAACAACATTCTTCTCAAAAATTTTTCAAAAAATTTCACAAATCAAAACATTATGCTTCTCACAAACCATTCTCTACTCCTGAATTTTACCAAAAATCCCCTTCCAAACCAAAGCATAACAAGTATAAAAAGCCTTTTAAGGCATCTAAAGCTCCAAACTCTAACCAAACTTCCCAAGGATGCTTCAGGTGCGGCAAATCTGGCCACATCGCCAAATACTGCCGTGTTTCCAAAAGAATAAACTCTTTACAAATTTCTGAACAAGATAAGTTCCAAATTTTAGCCCTTTCCCAAGACACCTCTTCTTCCTCATCTTCTGATGAGCAAAATTACAATCTAAACCAAGTTAAAGCCTCTGAGCATTCTGTCTCCAGCTCCACTAATAATGTCAACTTCCAAGCCTGTGCTTGAGATTCTTGCATTATTGGCTTAAGTTGTGAAGACTGTGCTTCCAAATCTGTTCGTATGTTGCGAACCTCTCCTCAAACAAATATTTTTGAATATATTGGTAATTTAACAGACCTCGAACGAAAAAAGGCCTGTCTCGAACACCTTAAACAAAATATCAAGGCTCAAACTTCTATCCAACAACTTACAAACTATACTTCACAAATTTGAAAAAACACAAACCCCTTTAGTTCTTGATCATTCCACCAGAATCAAAACTATTGAAACTACTACAGCAACACTGCAGTATGAAATCAAAACCATTAAACAACAATTATCTCTCCTGTCACAAATTTCAAATCAACAAGTCTCTTCCCTAAACACTGAGCCTGTTTTAACAGAACCATTTACTAATCCCTTTTCAAACTAAGAAACATCTGCTGGTTTTGTTAACACCATTTCCAGTCAAAACTGGTACATCCACATTACTCTTGTGGTTAATGCCTCCTTCAAACTTTCTACCATTGCCCTTGTTGAATCAGGTGCCCAACTTAACTGTATCAACGAAGGTGTCATTCCAACCCAGTACTATGAAAGTACCACCCAACGGCTTACTACCACAAATGGGTCTGGGTTGAATGTTCAATACAAATTATCAAATACCCACATTTTTCACAAAGGATTTTGTCTTCCCTAAACCTTTCTCCTTGCCAAAGATTTTGACCAAACTATCATCCTAGGTCAACCATTCCTTGGGATGATAAAACCTTTCAAGATCACCCAAGACTTCATAACTACAAAATTTCAAGGCCAAAAAATTATTTTCCCATTTGTACATGCCCAAACTCCTATTTCCCAAACGACAGCCAAAAATAAGCAACTAAATTTTATTCAAACTGAACTCGCCCACCAACGAATTCTTGATCAATTATCTTATTCCAAAAATATCCAACAAATAAACCAACTTCGTTCAAAATTTGAGCATAATCTTTGCTCAGAGACATGGTTTCCCTGCCATACGCCAAAGATTTCACTGACCTTCGAATCCCTACCAAAGCACGACCAGCTCAAATGAACCAAACTCTCTTAGAAACTTGCAAATCCGAAATTAATGACCTTCTGACCAAAAATCTTATTTGTCATAGTACTTCTCCCTGGAGTTGTACTGCTTTTTATGTTAACAAGGCCTCTTAAATTGAAAGAGGCACTCCAAGGTTGGCTGTTAACTATAAACCTCTCAACGATGCCCTTCAATGGGTTCGTTACCCCATCCCCAATCAAAAGGACCTTTTACAAAGAATTTACTATGCAAAAATCTTCTCTAAATTTGACATGAAATCAGGATTTTGGTAGATCCAGATTCATGAAAAGGACTATTACAAAACTACCACACTACCCTTTTGGTCTCTATGAGTGGAATGTCATGCCATTCAGCCTAAAAAATGCTCCTAGCGAATTTCAAAAAATTATGAACGACATTTTTAATTCATATGGGCAATTTACCATTGTCTATATCGATGACTTTCTAGTTTTTCTAATTCAATTGAACAACACTTCAAACACCTCCGCCTATTTTATCAAACCATTAAAACAAATGGCCTCGTCCTTTCAAAATGAAAAATGGAATTTTTTCTCACCAAAGTCTACTTCCTTGGACACTTGATCGAAAAGGGTACCTTAACCCCTATTGATCATGCCCTTTCTTTTAGTGACAAATTTTCCGATCAAATTTTAGACAAAACCCAACTACAACGATTCTTGGGAAGTCTAAATTGTGTTCATGATTTTCTTCCCCAAATAAGCAAAATTGTCGAACCATTATACCTCCAGCTCAAGAAAAACCCAGCTCCTTGGACCTCCACCCAAACTAGTGCTGTCCAAACCATCAAAAATTTGGTCAAAGAGATTCCTTGTCTATTTATCCCTAACCCTGAGGCATTTAAAATAGTCAAAACTGATGCCTTCGATATTGGATATGGCGAAATCCTCAAACAAAGACTCCCTAATAATAACAAAGAACAATTAGTCCAATTTACCTCTGGTGTTTGGAACTCTGCCCAGAAGAATTATAGAACTATCAAAAAAGAAATTTTATCGATAGTTCTTTGCATTCAAAAGTTTCAAAACGCATTATTAAACAAACCTTTCTTAGTACGCGTTTATTGTAGCACTATAAAGTTTGTTTACAATATGATGTTTCCAACCTTGCCTCCAAACAAATTTTTTCCCAATGGCAAGCTTTACTTTCTATTTTTGAATTTCAAATTGAATATATTAAAGGAGAATCAAATTCCATCCCTGACTTCCTTACTTGTGAATTCCTACAAGGCCAAATTTCCAAAATCAACCTACTCAAAATGGCTCCTCCCCAAGAATCCACAACCTCAAATTCCCTGGTTCAATTAAAAAATAGTTACGGCACCTCTTCCCCCTCAAATCAATCCATTACCCAAAGGCCTCACCTGGCTTCTTCAAACCTCCGTTATTCCTATGCCGTCATTCTCTCAATGGCTCCGACAAACAAAACTGACTCCAGTCTCCAAACCACCCAAGCAAAGCCACTTCAAACCACCCACAGAAAGATCAAAAGCCAATATTTTGAAAAACCTCTCAAAGTTGACCTCTTCACCATCGAATATGTCCTCTAAAATTATGTTGAGTCTCCTCTCAACATTGCCCAAAGAATCTTCTTCCAAGGGTGGCATTTTTATTCCCCCTCAGCAGCAAAAATCCAAGAATTCGACGAGTACATCCTTATAGATACTGACTCTGTCAAACTCAAACTCAATTTTGACAAAAATGACCCTTCATTGGTTACACACACAACTGTAACCATCTGCAAAATTCTTTCCCTCAAAGATTGGAATAACCACCCCCTTACTTCAAAGAACTTCTCAAACACCTATACTCCTGCAGGTTATACTTACTATGACTACTAGGAGGCCTAGTAGAAAGCTTTCATATTTCAAAACAAGACTAACCGACATTCCTGGTTTTTCTGTTTTGATTACAAATTTAACAACCAAACTCCCCTCTGGTTCGCACGATGGTGGGATCAATATGGCTCTATGGCCGATATCCTCCCCTCTCAATTACACAAACCACTCCAAATTTTCTCCTAACACTCCCAATCACAAACTCACCAACAGGATCTCCTGCAGTTCTTTCTCCACTGCCGCTTAGCCTGGATCCTCTTCTGGGATTATGAAATCACAAATTTTCAAACTGAAGATTGGGTAGCCCCAGTTCTCTCCCGCGTCTTTCATGTTAAATGGTGGGATAACTGTGACACCTCAAAATGTGATAAAATAGCCCTCATCCAAACCCTTACTGGACTCAAGCCTATCCTGGCCCTTCTGGCCTCATCCAAGTCAAGCATCAAAAGTGAGAAAGAGGCACTTCTGGCTCGCCTTGCCGAACTCGGCTCCGGTTCAGATGACAAATCAGGCGATGGGCCTACAGCCTCAGCTCTATCAAAGGTTCCATGGCAGCCCACTGTCATACTCAACAAATGGCCCAAGATCCCTCTAATGATGAACCTCCTAGCTCCAAGACTTCATCATCTACCAAATTCAAACTAGGGGTTCGACGCTCCCGAAGAACCTCAAGAACTTCGACTAAGAAATAATTTGGTCCTTAACGTTTGCCAAAATGGTTTCAACTGACCGACTGATGGAGTCATTAAACCATCTGGCCAACTAACCATGGACAACCTCTATGAGGAAAGGTGGTACTATTACTATTCCAGCTTAAAGAATAGTCAAGCCAAAACCAGGCCCATCCAAATATGGGTTTCCCACCTAGATCAAACCAATACAGAAAATAGTGTCCTTGACACATGGAATGCCGTGGTAAGATCTTAGAAGATTCCAAGCAAATGATTAAGATCGAGTCCAAGATCAAATCCAACTTTTGGCGCCTACAGTGCTCCCCAAATGCAAATTCATGTGCACAATATCATATGAAATATAATTTAGAATAGTGTCAAATGACATTCAAATGCATCACAAACCTAAATGAAATTCAAATGTAAACGGACTCCCTTAGTCTATAAAAGGGTACTCCTTCTCTTCTCAAATCATTTGGAAAAAATTACAGAGAAATACTTGGAAAAATTCACCCAAACCTAGAATTAGAGAGTGTGAACATCCTTCAAGAGAATCGCCCCTCTCAAAGTCTCCAAGCATCAAGCCCAGCCGGACTCCCACAAAGCTTCGCCGGTCTTCAACAACTTAAGGTTCTGATCGTCCCCTCCAAGTCCGATCGCCCTCAAAGGTTAGCATCACCAGTTCCCAAAGTCTCTTCAAAGCTCCAATTACCCTTCTTCTTCTCAAATCCTTAAACCTAAGCCTGTAACCTAAAGATCTCCAACAATATCAAAGTTTATTTTCAAATTATCATTTTGTATCATTATTTTTCCTGCATCCACATCTGCATCTACAGCTTGCTTCTAGTTCTATCTTCACAGAGAAACCTACAATAACGCCTCTCGACTGTGAAACATAGATCCGGTTAAGCAGCTTTTATTTTATTTTCTAATTTTGAGTTCTTGGTCTTGCTTCATCTATTTGTTGGTTTTAGTTTTGCACAAATTTGAACTAGGTACGGTATTGCACCCATCCTGGTTTTTGTCTCTTTGTCGGATCGGAGTACGGTATTGCACCTATCTCGTTCTTCTCACCATACAAAACCAGGAGAACCCTATTTCCCTGGATTTTGATGTTGATCGATCCTATTATACATATATATCAAGGTAACAACAACGACAACAACAATAACATCCAAAACTTTATCCCAACTTATAAGGGTCAGCTAAATGGAGATTCCAAGCAAGGACGAGTGCGAGAATCCATGCAAAAACATTGACGGGCTATGGGTAATTATGATAAATGCTAACTATCACCGTGGCGTACCTACAAATCAGCCACCGAATACATATCTCAATGCATTTTATTTTTTACTTATTTTCACTTTGATCTCATTTTTAGGGAATCTCCCCTCATCTTTATTTTTCTTTTCTTTTCTTAACCATCATGCTGCATCACCTAAATCATCATCCAAAATATTATGTTCATAACTCTGGACATATGTTAGTCTAATTCTTCTACTCACCACTCTCATGTTGTAGCAGGAAATAGAATGTGCTTTGGGGTCATACACACGCTTTAAATATTTGAGAACGCACCTCTTAAAATGCAAATGTAAATCTTAAGTTTCTAACAAATCTAAGGTGCATGCTCAGCTTCCACCACTTTGATTGGTGATTGCCTATCTTGTTTCAAAAACGTGCTTCACCTCCACTGTCCATTAAAAAAGCATTTTGTTAAGTGCAACTCGTTACGGTGAATGTCCTTTGCTGAACTTTGAACTTCGCTATTAGACGGGGGATTTACTAAACCGAAAAGATGGACTAAGTACCGCTAACCCAAATGATGGTTATTCTCATTAACTGGATACGTTAACGAAACTTTTGACTTCAATGCCTTGTGCTTTTTTTTTTCTTTTGATAAGTGATGTGAATAAGTAAAAAAAGAATATACAAAGTTAGGCAGCCTTATTCTCCTTCTATTGATAGACCAAAAGAAAGGAAAAAGACTCCTTGATACAAAGCAGGACAGGCCCTGCATTACAAATGGAAATAAAAAAGAACATTACAATCTATAATAGATCTTAAATTCAGAATCATCACTTACTAAACTATTCAGCTTGTCTGGAAAATCTTGAGGCTGAATAATAGTCTCTCCCTGACCAGTTGCATAAGAGGCCATAAAATCAGCTGGTTTATTTATCTCCCTCCAAACATGTTTGAATTCCTTCCTTTCCAGAGATTTTGAGATAATTAGGATCACTTTTAATGACTCTGGTTTGCCAAGGCCCTTCTATCACACCATTTAACATATCAATGGCCAATTTCGAATCTAATCTAATTGATACCTCCATGATATTCCTTCCCACACAAATGTTTATTCCTCTAAGAATAGCCTATAATTCCAACCACATTATACTTGTAACATTTCCCATTCCCGCATAAGCTACAATGGACTTCCCCATTCTATCTTTGATCAGCTCTTCATAGGATGCTCTATCATGTGTAAGGGCCCCATCACAATGTAATGCTACCATGCTCTCAGGTGGCTGGAACCAACAACAGCTCTAGGAATCACTATTTTCTAAGTGACTTTGATTCCTCAACTTGTTACTAAGCACTGATTTCTAGGGTTGCATTCAACCATAAAGTTCAAAGTTAAGCATTTCAATTTCACTTCTGAAATTATGGCTTCCATAATCTGTAGAGTAGTTCGGATTTTTTATTTGAAAATCCTAAAGTTTCTTTCCTGCCATATGTGTTGTACTATTGCATAAAAAGCTAACTTTCCAATTACTCTGAGAGGATCATTATGATGAAATTCATTTTTTAACCCACAATGCAATTTCCATGACACTATCAGATTTCTTCCCATTTTGATTGCATAATAGAGCAACCTTCACCCATATAGTATATGTAAACTAACATTTAAAGAATAGATGATTTCTACTTTCCATACCTGCCCAACAAAAAATGCATTGAGGATTAATGTTCATCCTCCTCTTGATGAGCTGGTCTTTAGTTGGTAGAGCATCAACTAAGCATCTCCAAGTTGTGAATGAATGCCGAGGTATGTTGCCTTCAAACCAAACAGATTTCTTCTAGGCAACCTTTCTCTCTTTCCTCCTCACTATCTCCCATGCTGATTTAGTAGTAAACACACCTGTAGGATCTCCTTTCCATACCACCAAGTCCTCTTCATCATAGTGAAGTTTAAGGATAGTTTGAAGACTTCCCCAAGCTTCTATAAGATCAAGAGCAGTAGTAGGAGTGGGCTGCCATTCACCATTCCTTAAGATTCTTTTAGCTGTAGCAAGATGAGATAAACCGGAATCATATCTTATTCTTTCGCCAAATCTCTTAATAAGAATACCCTTTGGATGCCAATAATCCAGCCATAGTTTAGTGGATCTTCCATTGCCTACAATATGCATAATAACATTTTCTACTTTGTCCCTATATTTCAGAATCTTCCTCCACACCCAAGAAGCTTCACTTTGTCCCTTAGTGCTTTGCTTCTTCTTCTGTGTGTTTCCTTTGCTTTGATCATCTTTCCAACCTTTCATTCGTTCTCCACCCCTCTCAACTAATTATTTTTAACTCATTATCCGCATTCCACTACTGCTTCCTACTAGCTATTCAATTCAATGTTTGACCTTAGAAAGGTCATTCAGGACTAGGTTGAGCACTAAAACCCACTGTACCACCAGAAAAGAGAGAGAAGAGTTGGATGCCATGGTTGGCCGCAAGGAATCTGACCCATTCTCAGAGGAAGGCAATGAGGAGGCCAAAAATAGAGAGGGATGCCTGATCACTTGATTGCACGATAGAGGGTCTAGATTGGCAGAGTCTGGTTCACGCACATTTTTAGTAAGCATGCTTGGAGAAGAAGGAATAATGGCTGGCCACTAAATTCTTCATTATTGAAGTAATGGACCATTTGATGAGCACCAATCAGACAAACCAGGGTACATCAAAAGCTGGGGAGGGGGGAAAATACGTCAAGTCAAAGAGTTGGAACAACCGAGGGAGGGATGAAGAAAATAAAGAACAATAATGATACACCAAAACTAATGAGAGTGAAACAAGAGGATTCCAAGCAAAGGCAAGATGCTTATTTCTCACAGCATTGGTCGAACTTCATGTAAGAAGAATCAAAGGTTCTTGGCAATGATCGGCCCCTCAATCAAATCATTGCAATTGCTTCCATTGCTTATGCGGTTGTAGTATATATGCTGCAATAATGGATTTAGTTATTGGTCTTGGTATTGGAAT
Organism: Macadamia tetraphylla; assembly: GCA_022985045.1. NCBI lineage: Eukaryota > Viridiplantae > Streptophyta > Magnoliopsida > Proteales > Proteaceae > Macadamia > Macadamia tetraphylla. The sequence continues at coordinate 18,720,110 of CM040973.1, forward strand.
CAACTGGTATTGATCTGGATTGGATTGTATCGAATCGGGTCGATCTAGATCAGTCAGTTTTGTCCTTACATTTCACAAAAAAGAAAAAGTAGATTATTTCTTACAATTTTACCCCTGAATCAATAATGATACCCAATCTGGATCGATCAGATATTGGTATCGGTCTCAGCGAGTACCAATCCGATAACACTGATATGACAGATCTAATACCTATACCTAAAATAATGGCTACAATAGCCTATTGATAAAAGATCCATTACTTGACTTGATAATTGCATCATAAGCACCTTATTTCCAACACAATGGAAAGCTCCGTCACAACAAATAACAACAAAACTATCATTCATTTTCCTACGTTGTCTTCCTATGTAGTCTAATTCCATTTATTTTTTCAATATAGAGTATTGTTATATATTTGTAGTGAGGTTTCTTTCTTTTTAAGCAATCCAAAAAAGGTGTGAGAACGAGCACTTACCCTTATTCTCCATTGATAATGAAGCAGAATTTCATCTCACTGAGGACATAGGAAATCTTTCCAAACCTCGTAAATCTATCTGCATTGTGTGATTGCTTGATTTTATTTTTCCGTTATTTTTTGCATCATTTTAGGGTTGTGTTTCCACATCTTCTACAATTGAAAAACAAAAATTTGACGTACCCAACCGAGAAACCATTCATCCAAATATTTGAGAGCACACTTTCTTATAACACAAATGTAATTCTTAAGTTTCTAACAACATCCACCAAACCACATGGCTTTAGCTAATGCCTCTACTGTACTTATCTTGCTAGAGTTACACTCGGCTTCCCTCTCCACAACCCAATTGTACTTTGGTGTGCCAACATTGATGCCACATATAAGTCAGCAAATCCTATCTTTCACATAAATGTTTGCCTTGATGAAATAACAAGAAAGAGATAGACTTTCAACATTTGGGAGGAAGCAAACAAATTGAGAGAGAGGGGAGATTGGATGGCAATGAGTAGCAACCTTGGTGTGACAGAGGAGGTGAGAACTTGGGTGATGGACCGGATCTAGACGGCCAACTGTCTTTGGATCGTGTCCCTGAATCACCTACTGCCGTTCTTCCACAAAAATCTTATGCATCGGCAGTTGGAAGCATCTTCCCTGAGATTGATGATCTTCCTGATCCTGTTTATGCTGGCACCTCCACAAAGGTAATCATACCTCAGGGTGCTTACGAAGATCATTTGGGGAGATATGCTTTTGCTTTGATCGGAAGGATTAACTTCCGTTATATTTCGCTAGATGCAATTCGAAAAGAGGCGACAGAAGGATGGAAAATCAAGGGGAAGGTGAAGATGGTTCCTATAGGGAAAGGTTATACCATATTTCAGTTTGAAACTGAAGGTGATATGGCCTCCATTTGGCGGCGCAGCTCGGCTCGTTTGGGTGGGCAATATGTCAGATTCCAGAGATGGCAGCCAGATTTTAATATACATGAAAAACAAGTGAATAAGGCTTTAGTCTAGATCAGATTCCCCGATCTACCTCTGGAATAATAGAATGAAAAGGTTCTTCTGACTATGGCAAAGGCCGCAGGAAGATCGGTTGCGCTTGACTAGCGAACCAAGCAAGTCATGTATGGGAACTTTGCTTGAGTTTTAGTAGAGATGGAGATAGGAGGTATTTGACCAGATGAGATTCAAGTGGAGAGAAGGTAGCCAGGAACCTCTACTCTTTTCTAGTTCAAACATAAGATAACATATGAAGACAACCTTGGGCGATGTGGTTTTTGCAAAAAGCTTGGTCACACCATAGCTTCATGCAGAGACAAGAAGATTGCTGATGCTAATGAATCTGAGCAGCAAAGAGAGGCTAGGATCCCAGGTGCGGTTTATATGGATGAGCAGCCATAGCAATCTGCTTGTCGATCCAGGGTGAACCCACTATTCGCTGCTGGAGATGCCACCACGAAGGGCGACGGTGATGGAAGATTGGGCGAAAACCGGTGTGCAAAGGGAGGAGCTACCATTGAGGGTGGTCATAAGGACAATGATACAATTTCGGAAGGAGATTTGGAAGATAGAATCTTAGAAGATCTCACCCCGTAGTTAAGGAGACCTTCCCCTTTTAGCGTCCAAATCAGATTACCTTCCATTATTTCCTCTACTGTCCACATGGAATCTGAGCCTCGATTAGAAGTTCTTTTGGACGTGATTGTCCCAAATCGGGAAACTAATGTATTACCTATACAAGAAATGGAGCACCCCATCACCCAGAGAGTCTGGGTATGGGGCCTGTGATTGACCCAGAAAGGGGGACTGATGCACCATCGGTGTATGAGGCTGTTCGTAGGAGCCAGTGCCACATGCCTCGCGGAGGCTTTCCTATTAATGAAAGATTTGGGAAGGATCAACAGGGGCTGACTTATGGCAATGTTGGGATTGATTGTGTTGACTTGGCTGTCAGGCAGCGTGAGGAGGGAGGCAAAGGCTGGACTGTTCATCAGAAGAGGAAAGGGAAGAAGACTTCAAAAAAGGATCAGGCCCCTGCAAGGACTGATCATACCGAACACTCCCACATGTGATCATGTGTGTTCTATTCTGGAACATCCGTGGTATGAAGAAGGCTGCCGCTTCGATATCCTTAGGTAAAATTATTTACGATTATGTGCTGGATTTGTTATGTATTGCCAAGCCCATGATCGACCCTGTGAAATTCCCATTTCTTTTCTTTAATAAACTTGGCTTCGACTGTGATTTTATTCACAATTTTTGTATCAACAAGGAGCCAAACTTGTGGATTATTTGGAGAAACATGAAGAAGCCTCTTGTTTCTTCTATGTTGGAACAACAACTCTCCCTCCAGATTGACTAGAATGGGAGCCTGATTGACATCTTAGTTATCCACTTTAATGCAACCCTTTTTATCATGAAAGGAGAGGGCCGGGGCGGTTTTGTATGGGGGCGGCCGCTGAATTTGGTGCAACGGTGGACGCAACCTCTATGATTCAAATTCCTTCTTCTAGAAGGAAATTTACCTGGAGCAACAACAAAAAGAGGGGGCATCAGGTAGAGCTTCTGCTAGGTTGAGGTGGCACTCGGGCAGAGCTTCCGCTAGGAATGGGCTAAAACCTAAATGTTTGAAGAACTTTGAAGGCCCAAAGAACATTTCGAAGATTAGAAGTAATCTTACGAAGATCTCCCCAAAGACTTGAAGGACCTCAAAAAGGGGTGGGAGACTAAGGGGAAACTTTTTTTACTCAAAATCTCACTCAAAGAAGGCAAGGGATTGAAGAGTTTCGAAGGCCCGAAGATCCGAAGAACACTTTGGATCTTATGAAGATCTCTTCACAGACTTGAAAAACCTCAAAGGGGAAAGGGAAGGAAAGAGGGCAGAGCCTCACAACTATGAGATGCTCACTAGGAGACTTGTTATTGTGGGGGTGTTGTGGTGTGTCAAACCAAAGGGAGGGGGTATTTATAAAATTTTTGGACCAATAGGGAGGAGAGAGAAAATTCCTTAACCAATGGTGGTAAAAAGTAATTTTCCTAAACCAATGGGGTGAAAGTAAGAAATTTTAGACCAATGGGGTGAAGGGTAATTTTCTTTAGCTAATGGGGGAAAAGGTAATTTTTTTGGGCCAATAATGTAAAAAGATTCATTTTTGGACCAATGGGAGGCCACGATGTAGGGTACGCTAGTGGGACGATGTAGGGTGCACAGAGTGAAGAAGGAGTTCCTTCTCTAAATCGATCATCAAAAGGGGGATTCCGATAGCCGGTGAGGGTGTCAAAGGTTTCGACAGGGGTGCGGGAGCTTCAACAAGGGTGTTGGTGCTTCAGCAAAGGTGCTAGAGCTTCAACAAGGGTGCTGGAACTCCAGCAGGGGTGTTGGGGCTCCGACATAGGTGCTGAGGCTTTGGTATGGGTGCTGGGACTCTGGTATGGGTGCTGAAACTCAGGCATGGGTGTTGGAACTCCGACATGGGTGTTGGAACTCGACTAGGTATGCATAGAGCTTGGTCGGGTATGTGTGGGAATTGGTTGGGTATACGCGGGGCTTGGTCGGGTGCACTCGGGGCTTGGTCGAGAGCATGCGGGGTGTGGGTAGGGGTGCAAGGCATGGCATGGGGGCTCGTATGGGAGGGGTTTGGGCATTCAAGGAAAGGCATAGGTGCTCATATGGGAGGGGTTTGGGCACTCAAGGCAAGGCGTAGGTGCTCGTATGGGCGGGGTTTGGGCACTCAAGGCAAGGCATGAGTGCTCACATGGGTAGGGATTAGGCACTCAAGGCAAGGCATGGGTGCTCACATGGGCAAGGTTTAGGCACTCAAGGCAAGGCATGGGTGCTCCCATGGGCGGGGTTTGAGTGTCCATGGTGTAACTTCTATGATTGACTGCGAGAGATCCGATGGTCTGATTTTGACTTGCCATATATCATTGGAATCATGATTCTAAGTACTAGGTATCTATACGGTCACCTGGGATCAAATTTCTTCATATATGAAATGTCATAATTGGACCCTTCTTTTCTCTCGCATGGGAATAGTTACCTCAGTCAGTTGTCATCTCTGTCAATCGGAAGCAAAAAATCACATCCAAGATCTGTATGTCATCATAGCCAGAGGAGGGTGATAAAATTAGGTGTCTACAGATTCTTAACTTACTTTTTAAAGATCTTAAATCTTTCTAAAGCCTCTGACTTATGTTTTAAGAACATCAGCCACACCATTCTTGAGTGATCATCAACAAACAACATGATGTATCTCTCTCCTAAGGTGCTAGGTGTCCTCATAGGACCACACAAGTCTATATGAATCAAATCCAATGGTGAGATGGAATAGTACTCCTTAGACTTGTAGGAGATTATGGTTTGCTTTCCCTTCTGACAAGATGCACATATAGGATTAGAGAGCTTCTTTAACTCAAAAACATCTCTCACTGCCTTCTTCGAAAAAATCTTGGTAAAGTTCTTGAAACCAATATGCCCAAGTCTTCTGTGCTACAACCATGTCTCCTCATCTATGCTGACCATGCAAGAATCTTTCTCTAACTCTGTCAAGGTGTACAGGTTCCCTGAAGTTCTCTGTCCAGTAGCCACAACCTTCCGCTGCTTGATCTTCTTATCTCACACCCTTTACTGGTGAAAGTTACTTCATGCCTTTTGTTCAAATTTTACTGATGCTGAGAAGATTGTGCTTAAACCCTTCAACATACAAGACATCAAGGGATTTCACCTTCTCATGGTTCAGAATTAAGGACCTCTTCCCTATAATTCTGGCACCATTGTTGTTGCCAAACTTCATAGATCTACCTTCAAAGTCTTGTAATTGCTCAAAACTTTCTTTATCTCCGGTCATTTGGCTTGAGCAACCACTATCAAGAATCCATGGAGTAGAGTCTCCTTGAGCCTTAAAATCTCTTTGAATAACAAATGCTGCTGCATCTTCTTCATCTTCTACTCTCTCTCTCTGAACCCAGACTTTCTTGACCAATTGAGATTTCTTTGCTTTCTTCTATCTTGAAAACTGTCTCTCCATCTCATCATCTTCTGTTTTTCTGAAAACTCTCTGCTTACCTCTGTTCTCTTGTATTTGAGGGAAAAACATAGTTCTACAATTTGTTACAATATGTCCAAGGTTGTTGCATCTGTAACATTCAATTGCTTCCTCCAAAAGGGGTGCAAAAGGATTTCTATCCACATAATTCCTTGGACCAATGTTGAACTTCCAATCTGAGATCTTGTGTCCAAAAATGTTGTATTTGTAACAATAACCTTGAAAGGTGTGCCTCTGCATCACAAGATCCGTCTGCCATTTGTAAGGAGCTCTAAAGTTGTCATATGCTCTGGTTCTCTATTGAGGACCTTGATTGTATCTAAAGTTCTCTGCTCTCTTGCTTGACCTTGCCAACTGTGGATGTCTAGCATGGTTAGTCTTATGGATTCCTTTTCTAATTGGACCAGTCTGCACTCTATCTTTTTGTACTACTCTCTTGACATTTCCAGCAGTAGCAACATATACCTTCCCACTTTGAGCATTCCTATCATTGACTTTGATAGGATTTTACACTGTTACCTTACCATTTGCCATAGTATTTCTGGAAGATTCTCTAATAAATCTAAGCCTAAATTTGATGTCAGCCGTTCTTTGAGCATTGATGATGTCATTAAGCTTCTTACTGCTTGGATGCTCTTTTGGAGTAGAGTCATTTTCAACATCTTCATTTTCTGAGTCTTCTCTTTCAATCTCAGTTCTCCCATAGTCCTCAACTTTAGCCTTTAACAAGGCTAGCTCATCTTCATAACCATCAAATTGTGCAAGAATCTCAGCTTGCTCTTCCAGTTGTGCTTTCAAAGCCATTTTCTCCAACTCAAGAGTATTACAATCAATGGTCTTCTAGGAGAGTTGATACTCAAGGTCATCTACAGTCTTCCTTGACTTATCAACTTGGTCTCTTAACTCAATAACAATTTGTTCTTACACCTTGAGGTCTTGGGTGATCTTCTTGAATTTCTTTCTTTCTTTTCTAAGCTCTTTAATGTCAACCGTGAGTTCAACTTCTAGATATGATTTTTCATCCTCCTCTTCTTTTCTGTAGAATCTTCCTTGCTAGAAGAATCTTCCTTGTTTTCTTCCACATCTATTGAGACCATGAACATATCCTCATCATCCTTATCATCAGATGATTCTTTAGACTCTTCATTAGATGTGTCACTACATTTCTTAGAAACCAAACTTTTCTTCTTGTCCTTGCCTTTCATGTAGCTTTTTGAGAAGAACTTCTTCTTTCCCTTGAAATGACTTTTCTTTTTACTTTTATTTTCATCACTTTTATTTTTCCTTAGGGCACTTGGCTGCAAAATGTCCAACCCTTCCACAGTTAAAGCATTTTAAAGATAACTTATCATTATATTTTCCTATTCCCCTTTTCAACTTTCTGGTGAAATGAGTTGTAACCTCATCTTCACTCTCATCAATATACTCCTCCACAGGCTGTTTCTTCTTGTCCTTGATTTTTAAGTTTTTCTTTACTATGAAAGCAGCTTGTTTAACACTGGACTTGCCATTTCTCCATCTCATCTCTAGAGCTGTGAAAGTTCGATGCACTTGATCAAGGGTGATAGTGTCTAAGTCCTTTGCCTCTTCAATAACTGACACCTTGGAATCATACTTGAGCAATAGAGATCTCAGGATTTTTTGATAAATAATTGAATCCTCTAGATTGGCTCCCATACCCCTAAGAGAATTGACCACTTCATTTATCCTGATCATATAGGTATCAATATTCTCTCCCTCTTGCAATAGTAGACTTTCAAATTGGCCTCTGAATGTTTGAAGGTTTGCTTTCCTAATCTTGTCATCTCCTTCATAAATGCTTTTTAGTCTTTCTTAGATGTCCTTGGCCGAGTCACAATCTATTACCTTAGCCATCACACTCTTATCTAATGCTAAGAATATTACATTCACAGCCTTCTGATTATAACAATAAATCTTCTTGGCTTCATTGTCAATCGGACCTCACTTAGGCTCCTTATACCTAATCAGAACTGATACCCAAACATCATAACTCAGTGAACCTAGGTATGATTGCATTCTCTTCCTCTACAAGGTAAAATCAGATCCATCAAACTTTGACGCATGTGCTAAATAGCCTTCACTTACCATACTATCACTACCACTACCTCTGGATCACTCTGTTGTTGATCAAACTATCACTGAGTATAGGCTCTGATACCAATTATTGTAAGCCGACAGTCACTCAAAGGGAGGTGAATCAGTGAGTCTAATTCCAATCCCCAAAACCTGTCTGATATCTGACATGACAAACCCTGATACACCTACCCCTATACCTGTCCCTGTTTGCATACAATCATATGCACACTCAGCCTCTCATAGGCACTTCCACTTGTGCACACCCATTCGGCATTTCACGCACTTCAATATATATATATTTATAATGCAAACAAGAAGCACACCCACAACGTAGGATTTGTACAAGGTTCGGTGATGAGCACATTTATGTATGAAATCTAGGGTTGTAAAACATACATTTTACATATTTAGAATAGAGTTACATTGGGTTTTACTCTCTTTTTGTAGGTTTTATATTTTCAAGGCCTTAAGGACTATCGGGCACTATATCTCCAATTTTACATATAAAGATGTCCTATTTCTTTTTATCGTTACAAAGAGAACGAAATTCTGAGCAATATGGATGTGTTCAATTAAAAGTACACATTCATTTGGTCACCTATACAAGAGATTATACTTTTTGGGCCAGAAAAAGAATAATGGATCAGAACTGAACAGAGATGCAGAATCAGCCCGTCTGTAGCTGTCCCAGGGGTACAAGGAATATTCCAAATGCTAACAAGGATTGATGGACCACACCCTTAAGTGATTGAAGATTCATTTTTGGTAACAACAACTACCTAGCATAGTTGGTGAGTTGTGGTGTGCAAAATCCCTTGCTTATTAGGAGGTCTCAAGTTCAAACCTCATGGTTGGGATTTTTTGAAGAATTAATTTTTTTAGAAGATTTTCTCTCTCCTACTCATCACAATCGATTCAAGCAAGGAATAAAGGTCGACCAAGGGGGTTTCTTGTGTAAAAAGAGAGAGAAATAAATCTTATCCAAATCTCGTCTCTCTCCTCCACATCATCAACAAAGCTGTCCAAATCCTCCAAGAGATGAGGCTATGCACAAGTTTAAGAGAAAAAAAATAGAGGAAACCAAAATTGTGGGAGTTCTCGTCTCCTACGATTCTCTCTCTTCTCTCTCCGCCACCTCACAATTGTGGGCCCCCCAAACCCTAATCATTAGTCTCTCTCCCTATTTCTATATAAATAAAAAAAAGGCTCAAGGGGAGAGGAAGGCTAGTGATTATTTTTTGTGCTCTCGTTTTCTCTCTTCTTTGGCACCATTCAGTTTTAGGGTTTTGTCTCTTTCTCTAGTTCTCTTCTCTAGGTTTATTCTCTTTTAGTTCTTCTTACTTTTGGTTAAACACTTTTGTAATGGAGTTTTAATTAATGAATATGCAAGTTTTCTTCCATGGTTATGATTTATGGTATTGTAATTTTAATTCTCTAGTTCAAGGTTTAGATCTAGGTAACAAGATCCAAGCTTTGAAGCATCTCCTTTCAAGTTCAAGTGTCTCTTTTAGATTTGTTTTCTCTAGTACTAGTAATTTTAGATTTGGTTTATTCTAGATTTAGTTTTTAGTACTGGTAGTATTTCAAATCTTAATTAAGTTTTCAAGTTCAAGTAAGTAATCTTCTACAATAGTCTTCTTACCCCCCTCTCATTCCCTCTCCTAACTACCCTTTCATTCTTAAATTAGGTTTTAATTTTCAGTTTAACATTATTGCTCTCCCTTTCCCCCAAGGTTCATGGCTAGATTATGTGTTGGCTTTTCCCCTCTCTAGCCATCGAACCATCATTTTATTTTGATTATTTATATTGTATCCCTTCCCCTAAAGCCAAGTAGAAATGCCCTTGTAAGAGTACTCTTTGGTCAAGTAGGGAAGCTCATATTATTTATGGTGCATCCCTCAGGCTAAGTAGAGATACCTACTTGTGTGCCTCTCTCTAGTTTTTTTCCCTTTTAATTTTATTTATTTACTTTCAGAACTTTTTATTTCAACACTTTTACTTTTAGTTATTTGCTTTTTAATTGCGTGGTTTCAGTGTTTAAATTCCTAGATGTGAATGGTTAGGTCATTCCATTTTTATTACAATTCTAATTTTGAAATTCGCTAGTTGTGTTGGTTAGGACGTTTTTAGATGCATGTGTTTTAGGGTGGTAGTTAGAATTAGATCACAATCATTAATCTGTGTACTTTCGCATTAATAAAAAAAAGCCTAAAATAAAGTGGTTGCTCTCCTTGTGTTCGACCCGTTAGCTACATTGATTTGTACGCTTGCAGTTACTTTTAAATCTCAAACATTCAGCAATTTGCCTACATCCCCACAGTAGTGCCCGTAAAAGCTTCGTAACTACTCGATACACTACTTTTGACTATACTCACAGTCGAGAGCACCCATACCCAATTTTTTCAAGCCGAAGCAGAGATGGCACTCACAGTACCGGTACAATATGTAGCATCCACTACTCGGGTGCACCCACTCCCAGTGCTTAGCACCCACTAAGCACTCAATAAAGAATACAGTAAATTTGGGCTTATATCAATGCCCTACAGTCAAGCCCTGCCTAGCATATACATCCACAACTAGCTAGCATGCTTATAATTCATCCACAACTAACCTAGCATGTATACAATTCATCCACAACTAACCCTAGAATACATACATATCATTAGACATGTATAGAATGTAAATCCAAGGTTAAGGAATCTCACAACCGATTGTCTGGGATGACTAGGAACTTGCACTGACAAGTTTGGTGTTTACACCTTCTCTCCCCTTTGGCTTCTTGCTCTTCAAAGCAAACACAAGCAAACCCTCACTTGATTTCTTCTCTTCTTCTTTGGCTTTGATTCAATGCATCATCAACACACCTCAACCACCTCCTCAAACCCCCATTAATGGAGTAAACAAAACTCCCATTGAGCAACAAAACCCATTCATGGTTTTATTAACAAAGGGAGAAGCTCCTCTGTTCATTCTTCTTCTTCTTCTTCCTTTAGCTTAGAAATAAGGTACAATCATTACACCCAACTACCCTTCTAAGCCACCATTAACGGAGTGTAAAATAACTCACTTGAAGCCTTCAAGCTCTTCGATGGTCAACAATGGAGGGAGGAGATTTACATACAAAATCTGCAACTTTACACTCTCTAAAACCTTGATTTTTCTCTTCCACTGTATAGAGCTCGGAGTGCTAAAAAATCTGCAATTTTGTTCACCCAAATCGGAGTTAGGATGAGGGAGATATGGCCCTTTTAATTTGGGCTAACCAGAAAGCCAGAAATAGAATCTTTGAATGTTGGCATAGGCTACGCTAGTGGCGTGAGCAATAGGGGCGAAATCTGGGCCATCGAATTCAATCCAAAATCCACTTTTAATCTGAGCTGTTAAATGATTCAAATGGCTAATAATTCTTAGCCACAAGATTAGAATAAGGGAGTCAACTGATGATGTCAGTGTGACATTGGCACTGACATTGTCAGACACGTTGTCGATGCGCCATTGCCTACATCAACACAAAAGCTGCTAGCTTGTCTCCCTTTGTCCAAAAAGTGAAGCACATTTCAACCGTTCGATCCGGATCCTCAAGATTGGCTCTTCAATCAGATCTCATGAGATCTTTAAGATCAGAATCTTTATAATACCTTCTACGCACACGCGAAACACCACAGCACACCTTAATCAAGTGTAATGCCAGAGCATCAAGACTTATGCACCTAGCCAATGGGTGATCTCATGATGGCATATGGTCTGTCACTTCAGGTCCCAAGCCCAGCAGCCTGTGGATGGGAATAAGGCCTACGTGGCTTAATCAGAGCCATCCAATCCTTATACTTGAACATCTCAATATTACAATTAACTCCTCCCTTCAAATTTCCAGTGCTAAAACACCCTTATCAACTCAGACCTTTAAAACTTTAACATTACACAAAAACCCCTAAAATTTTAGAATTAAAATCTAGAAAATCCACCCAATACCGAGAGCAACTTATGATTTTCTAGTTTGGATTTTCAAACTAGCTTCTCGGAAATAGATGTAACTTTTTCATATGGTTTCTGATTGAAATAAAACGAAGTGTGTTGGAACCAAAACTGGACGCTCTACAACTTTTCAGAAGACCCGATCATTTGACTTAGTCATGTAACAAGTCTAAAATACCTCTAGACATTTCTAATAACACATCTTCCTCATACGAAATTGAAACACGATGAAATCAGAATAGTTAGAAAGATCAGATTTTTGTCGTATTGTTACATGGAGAAAATTTCTTCCAAAAAATTCATCTTTAATGCCAAAATTACCCTCGACTGCCACAAATGCTATAAATTCTTCACACGGTATCAGAATGTGATGAAATCGGATGCAATGGACTAGATAAATTACAATCTATCTTTTTATGAAGAAATAATCTTTCAAAACTGTCATTTTCACTGTCAAAAATGCCCCCAAGCGTGAATAGGCCAATTTTACCAGTTTTGATATGGAAACCCGTACCACCTACTAAAGATGTATCAAACCACTCCGTGCATATCATGCAGCTCTGTTATCTCATTGGTGACACTGGACACTACCACGCCATCATTTTCAATCACGTCACCCAAACTAGCCATGTCATCACCACCACGTGGCCGAGTTGCCAACAAGAACAACCATAAAACAACAATCTCCCCCTTTGGAGTTGTTGGCAACCATCTCATCACCAATACACTCTAAAACCTCGATAAATAACTCTCTCCCCCTCTGACAACAAGTACAAAGGGTGGAACTAATGGATTCCCCTTGAGTCCAATATGGGGGTAGCAACATCAAGCAACTTGCTCCCCCTCTCCCAATACCCCTAGTGCTTGGGAAAATCACCACTCTCAGCTTCTGTCTGAGGAACTCAAATTGATCTTTGGGAAGTGGTTTAGTGAAGATATCAGCCACCTACTCTGTTATGGGAACAAACTCCATCCATACTTCACCTTCCATCACCTTGTCTCTCAAGAAATGATACCAGATAGCAATGTACTTCGTTCTAGAATGCATCATCGGGTTCTTGGAGATGTTAATAGCACTAGTATTGTCACAATATAGTGACACTACCTGCTCAATATCCACACTCAAATCCTTTAACATTTGCTTCATCCATAACACTTGTATACAACAAGATGTAGTTGCAATGTATTCTGCCTCTGCAATTGAAAGAGAGATTGACTCTTGCTTCTTATTATGCCATGCCACCAAGTTACTCCCCAAATAGAATGCACCACCACTAGTAATCTTCCTGTCATCCACACATCTAGCCCAATCTGCATCTGAAAAAGCTAATAAACTGAAGCTCTTGACTTTCAGATACCATAACTCAAAATCACTGGTCTCCTTCACAAATCTAAAAATTCTCTTCACTACTGCCACATGTGTCTCCTTTGGTCCTACTTCGAATCTAGCTACCATACACATAGCTTGTAAGATATTAGGCCTACTAGCTATCAAATATAATAGGCTACCAATCATTGACTTATACGAGGTGTGGTCAACTGATGGAGAGTCATCTTCCTTGCACAACTTACACCCAGTCATCATAGGTGTACTAATTAGCTTGCAATCCTCCATGGTGAATCTCTTCAACATCTCCCTCACATACTTGAACTTTAGATATGAAGATACCTTCTTTCTTCTGACTGATCTGTAAACCGAAGAAGAATGACAATTCCCCCAACATGGACATCTCAAACTCATCTTGCATCCTTATTACAAAATCTTTGCACAACTCATCTCTGTGACCTCCAAAGATGATGTCATCAATATACACAACCACAACAAGTTGACTTCTTTTTTTCAGTTTTAATGTAGAGATTACTATCCATTAAGCCTTTCTTGAAACCCAACTTGCACAAGGAAGAGTCCAATCTGGAGTACCATGCCCTTGGAGCTTGTTTCAAATCATTCAAGGCCTTCTTCGATCTGCAAACAAGAGTGGGGTCCTCACTTAGCTGAAACCCATCAGGATGCTTTATGTAAACCTCCTCTTCTAAGTTTCCATTCAGAAAAGCTGATTTGACATCCATCTGATAGACCTTAAACCCCATGTACACTGATAAAGCCAAGAACAATCTGATAGCCTCAAGTTTTGCCACTAGAGCAAAAGTTTTCTCAAAGTTAATGCCTTCAAGTTGAGCATACCCCTTTCATACAAGTCTTGCTTTGTTCCCCATCATATTGAGTTTGTTTTTGAAGATCCATTTAGTACCAATCACATTCTTGTTAACTGGTCTAGGGACTAGATCCCAAGTGTGATTCCTCTCTATCTGATCAAGTTCTTTATTCATGGCTTTCATCCAACTCTCATCATTGCTTGCCTCATCAACAGTTTTTTGTTCAATCTTCGAAAGAAGAGAGTAGGTGTTGGTCTTCATTCTTTTAGTCTGAACACCTATAGTGGGATGACCAATGATTAACTCATCCGTTCCCTGTTGATCAACTCTATTGTGTCTCCTCTACTCATCTGAATCTATCTCAGCTTGTTCAACATCATTCTCATCTTTGCTTTTGGGTCTACTATCAGATAGGTCATTCTCATCATCAAGATCTTCAAATTCTGGGAGTTTATTTCTTGAACCACAAGGAATATCCCTTTTCTCATCAACTGTGACATCAACACTCTCCAAAATTTTGTCAAGTCTGTTGTTGTAGCATTTGTAAGCCTTACTTGAAGTAGAGTAACCTGGAAATATACCCTCATCAGCCCCATTATCAAACTTACTCAAATCTTGGTTTGTGTTCTTGATGTAACACTTGCTAATAAAGACCTTGAAGTGTCTTGTTGTAGCCCTTCTATCAAACTATATTTCATATGGAGTCTTACTTTCATGTGGCCTTAACATACACCTGTTATAGATGTACATTGTAGTTAGAACTGCCTCCTTCCAAAACTTCTTGCCCATGTCATTCTCTGTCAACATTGTTCTAGCTATGTTCTGCACTGTTCTATTCTTTCTCTCTACAACACCATTCTATTGGGGTATTCTTGGAGCTAAAGTTTGTTTTCTAATACCATGGTCATAACAGTATTCTTCAAAATCATCCCAACTGTACTCATCTCCTTTGTCAAATCTCAGACACTTTATCTTCTTCACTGCCTAATTCTCAACTTGCAAACATCACCTACACCATTCTTAAGTGTTCATCAACAAATAATATGATGTATCTCTCTCCTGAGATGCTAGGTGTCCTCATAGGTCGACACATGTCTATATGAATCAAATTCAATAGTGAGATGGAATAGTACTCCTTAGAATTGTACGAGATTTTAGTTTGCTTTTCCTTCTGACAAGATGCACATATAGGATTGAAGAGCTTCTTTAACTCAGAAACATCTCTCACTGCCTTCTTCGAAGAAATCTTGGCAAGGTTCTTAAAACTAGTATGCCCAAGTCTTCTGTGCCACAACTTTGTCTCATCATCTATGCTGACCATGGAAGAATCTTTCTCTAACTCTATCAAGGTGTATAGGTTCATTGAAGTTTTATGTCCAGTAGCCACAACCTTTCCACTACTTGATCTTCTTATCTCACACCCTTTACTGGTAAAAATTACTTTATGTCCTTTTTCATAAATTTTGCTAATGCTGAGAAGATTGTGTTTGAGCCCTTTAACATGCAAGATATCAAGGGATTTCGCCTTCCTATGGTTCAGACTTATGTACCTCTTCCCTGTAATTCTGGCACCATTGTTGTTGCTAAACTTTATAGATCCACCTTCAAAGTCTTGTAATTGTTCAAACTTTTTCTTATCTCCTGTCATGTGACTTGAGCAACCACTATCAAGAATCCATGGAGTAGAGTCTCCTTGAGCCTTAAAAGCTCTTTGAATAACAAATGTTGCTGCATCTTCTTCATCTTCTACTCTCTCTTTCTTAACCCAAACTTTCTTTACAGATTGAGATTTCTTTGCTTTCTTCTGTCTTGAAAATTGTCTCTCCATCTCATCATCTTTTGTGTTTCAAAAAACTCTCTGTATACCTATGTTCTCCTATATTTGTGGGGGAAACACAATTCTACAATTCCTTACAATATGTTTAAGGTTGTTGCATCTGTAACATTCAACTGTTTCCACTATAAAGGGCGCAAAAGGATTTCTATCCACATAACTCCTTGTACCAATGTTGAACTTGTAATCTAAGATCTTGTGTAGAGCCCTACATTTTAAACCTGGTTTAATTATCGATCGGTTTGGTTTGGTCTTACAGGGTCTGAACCGGAATGGGTTGATGCCGATGCCTTGTGGTACATGATAGCAAAGGTGATGTTAAATGCGGAGTGGCCAAATGAGATTGAGCCAGTACCCGAGATGATCCGCATGCCTAAGTCATGCCCTTGTACATATCACAAGGCCATGTATGAATAGGAAAGGTATGCTATTGTATCTAAATGATAGGAACTTGGTCCACAACATGTGGTGATAGTGAAGTACATGTTAAGACTCCATTCTCCTTCAAAATATAGCAAGGTGGGCTTGTTTGGCCAACTGGGGGGTGTCACTGGTAGGTGCGAGACGCACCAGTGTGACCCACCTATTGGGGTATTGTGGACTCTAGCATGCCCGGCTTGGATGAGCACGTGTGTCTCGGCCTCCTTGTCATAATGAGGTCTTGTATGTCGATGGAGTTGGCTACCTCTCCCAAAAACACGATTTAATGTGATTCGGTCCATAAATGGACAAAACCAAATGGACCCTAGATGATATTTATAACACTAGGGTATAATAGCCTAATAACACTCTCTCCCTCATTTATGGTTTTCAGCAAAGTAGGTGAGAGGAGTAAAGAAGAGGGAGAAAAGAGGAAGAAGGAGAGAAGGAAGGAGGAAAGAGGAAAGAGGTGCACCCTTGGATTCCGAAGCCGCACCTCACCTTTCCGTCATCAAAATAGTGTCTGGTGACTTGAGATCTTTATTTTGAGGTAAGTACACCATGACCCTTGAGATTTATGAAACCCTCTTTGTATATGTTTGAATCTAGAGGATAATAAAGCCATTGTGTGATTTCTTTAAAGTGTTTAAGGAGGGAAACAAAGATTTGGTGATTATTGAAGTGGCATTTGAGTTTGGGAAGAGGATTCCAAGGTTTGGGCTTTATCCAAGTAAAAGTATGATTTCTTCCTCCAAACATGTTGTCTTAGATCCATGGTACAATCAAGTAGATGAAACTTAGAATGTGTGGAAAATGATATGGGAATCACCCTATTGGGGTTCCAAGAGTTGGAATGGAAGGAAGGAAAATAAAAAAATCTGAGAGAACCAGCGGGTAAGACCGACGAGTGCATGACCCGCCAATGTGATCCACCAGTCACACCTACCTTCTCGTGTTCTACCGATGGGTAAGATCGACGGGTGCCTGATCCACCGGTGTGACCTACCAGTTATTCCTACACCTCTAGTTCTATTGGTAGGTAAGACCGCTGGATTCTTGACCCTCCTTTATAACCCGTCTGTCTGGGCAAACTTCATAGGTGGGTTCTCCTACCCACCTATATGACCCAGCTGTAGCCCAAATGAGCTCCGATTGAAACCAAACTCACCGATAACCTTCTTCACACTATTATATGCATAGTGACCATATCCTATGTCGTTTATGGTCTCGATTTGTACGTATTTCTAAATGCTTTATCTATGCAAGGTTTCAAGAAACTCATCTTCTCATTCCAGATCTTACCTGTATCGCAAGTGTTAATTCTTCCACAAGAATAGGTAAGTGGGGAGAGGACTTTGATTCTTAATTTTTGGAGTGCTTTTGGCATCCTTCGCATTCATAGACTATATTGACATACCGATTGCCATGCTCATGCATATGATTGATGAATGAGTGATGCATTAGAACTGAACATGTATATCTTAAATTCTATATGCATTGTTATATGTTGAAATCTTGAGAATGGATTTATCATGTGATGTTTATGATGCCGACTTGCCGAATATGTATGGGATTTCTAGATTAGATGTCATAGTTGGCTTGAAAACAAATGCATTGGTTCACCAAAGAATGGGACACGGAAGATCTATGTAGTTGTACTATCTCATATAGGAGCATATGGTTAGGATTTCATATCCCCTCGTCTTATGACCCTTCCTAATAGGGGTTTCTATATTAGGTTATCACTGGGGGGAAGCATCGGTCATGGACCGCCGTGGTGGTTAGAAGTACGCCTAGCTGATCATTAGGACAGTTTGAAACCTTGGTGATATATTTAGAGGGTCAATCATACTGCTTTTAATTTCTATTATGGCTTGACCACGATTTACTTTTTCAAGTGCTCATGGTGGGCCTTCTCCGATAACCCTATGGGCGTATCGCGGGATGGAGAACGCATCTCAGACCCGGAGCATACACGCATTATGGTTGTGTGTAGCACGTTACCTAAGACCTAGAATGATTTGTTTACGTGGAATATGACTAAAATGAATCTCATACATATATGATCATTTGTTTGTCATTACTTGTGTGCGTCTTTCTTTCCATTTACTGAGCTAGTGAGCTCACCCCTTGTGTACACACCTTTTTAGATGATTTTGTAAGATATTCCATAAAGGAGCCTGTGCCAGGACCCACTGACAAAACCCCAGTGGGGGATTGGTGGGTCCCTGAAGAACTTGAGTATGGTGAAGGCTACCCATATGAGGGTTGTGTTACAGGGTAACAGTGATGGATTCTATTGACTGTACTCCTTTTTTATTCTTTTGGTATATTTTTTTTTTGTGCTCTTGATATTTAAATTACTATTTCTTATGTAAATATCATGCCTATGGGCCCATATGTAATTATATTATGTATAACAATTTGGGTATCAAGAGTATATGGGGAATTACAGTTAATAATTTATGACAAGACTTTTGTTGTATCATATTATTATATTCTATTGATCACTTATGGCTTGTTGTGTTGTGGTTACTATATCAGATGATCCTGGTGATTTAGGTTTCTCAAAGGGAACCCGATCACTGGTCTGATTCTATGTGAACAGGACGTGACAACGGTGGTATCAGAGCGTGATGCTCTAATCGCAAACAGCTTGCTAGAATTAAATTCTTAGAAACCCAAATTTAGACAAGGGGTTGGGGAGAACCATAAAAGACTTCAAATAAAACTAAAGGTACACAAAACTTAAAATTTTGCCATGGTATATTTGTAATTTGAGAGTACTAAAAATTTCATACAAAGAGAAGAAATTACATAACCATAGCGAATTTTTCATATATAAGAAGAAAGTTCACAACATAAACACATCCAAAAATTTCTCTACACACTAGAGAGTAGTTCCAATAATTTTAGACAAGAAAAAAAAAAGAAAAAAAAGTAACAGTATCACTAGTCCTCATCCTCAATGTCATCCAAGTCGATGACCTCATCCACCTGCCCTATTGAGTTAATACCCAAGTGGTGATCATAGTAGTCGAATCGATGGTTCACAAAGTCCATGCCTTCCTATAGATGTCTAAGACTCATCGCCATGTCCCCAGAGGCTAAGTCTAAGGCATAGTCTACATCATCGATGTCTATGATTATGTTCGCCTGAGTTTCTTTCATATCTGTCTGCCCTGTCAGGAGCTTTTCCTGACCCTCCTGAAGTGCCTTCAAACTGGTCATTATACCCTGGAAGTCAAACCCTTTGCCTTGCGATGGTGGAACTACTCTGAGGGGGACCTCATTCTCCATCTCTACATCCATCTCTATATCCTCTTCCTCCTTAGGGATGTAGTCCTCATCCTCCTCGTCGTCATCACAACCCTCCCCTCCTCTGGCTCCATCAAATGGAATAGCTCCATCTTGTGCAAGATGCCCCGAGCAAAACGATCCATGGGGGCACTACCCATCTCACCCTCAAGGTCAACATGAAAGTACTCAAAAATCTTGGTCAGTGACTGAGAGTAGGGGTAGTTACCATCTATAGGATGGGCCGCATGGTACTCCATCTTCTTCATGATCACATATGGGAGGCACAAGTATGGTGGACCATCTAGTGCAGTGTAGAGGTAGAAGGCCACATAAACAGCCAAGAAGTTCACCTAGTTCTGATGCCCAGCACGAGGAAGCAGGTTGAACTGGGCCGGAAGCCTGAAGACTCAAACCTCAGAATGATATGAAGTCTCAGACTCTGGTCGGACCTCGTTACCATAGATGGTCTAGTAGACATGCCTTTGAAAGCTCTCACTCATATGGGGACCCAAGGTCCTACCCCTAGGAGGGCAATAATACCATGTACCCTCTAAGGAGATGCCCAGGATCTTTGCTAGTAGATCAATGGGAAGTCGGATGTCCCAACCCTTTACCCGACTGGTAAGGGTGTACACTCTATTGTCATAGGTCACCTCCAGGTTGCAATAGAATAGCTTCACAAGGTTGGAATAGCCGCGTCGGTCAAAAGAGAGCATGGATTCTCAGCCAAAGGTAGTGAATCTCTCGAGCAACCAAACTCGAACGAAGTCCTCCACCACAACAGATTTCTCTAACAAGATGGGTCTCTTGGTGAACTTAACCCAAGAGTGTGCAGTCTTAAGACTGCGAAATACTTGGTCATCATAATCCTTAAACTCTTTGAATAGGTCTCTAGCAGTTCGAGCTCAGGAAGCTGAGGAGCTGGAAGCAGAACCCCTCCTTCTCCTGCTAGAAGCTTGCCCGCTCCTAGAAGAGGAAGCTGCCCTTTGCCTTTATAAGAAGACATCGTGCAATAGATGGAAAAGAGTATGTAAGAAAAACCGATAAGATGCTGAGAGAAAAATGTAAAGCAAAGGGTGAAAGGTAGGAAACAAGGCAATATGATTCCAAGGAAAGGATAAGTGAAAATGATGCACCCTATGCTAATCAACATTGGATAAATAATGCATGTAGCATAACAAATGAGGCGAATAACTCTACGAGTATAATACCATTCACATAATGAAATTACATGTGAATGGCAAATGGGGAGAACCATATAAGGATGAATGAACATTATAGAGATTCTAATGCTAAGGTAATACACCAACAAAAGACAAGCAATGAGACAGTATTTAAAGTATGGATAAATAAATACCAAGATTCCCTATCAATTAAAGAAATTGACAGATTTTTCCAAAACAAGAGTAAATGGGAAAATTTCACAAAGCATAGCATAACCTAGTATATCCAAATTATTGTGGAATGATGACAATAATATCTGAGGAAAGGGTCAATTTCATGAGAATCTGAATATTATGACATATTGATGTTGAAATGAGTGAAAGCCCCAAATTTCCAAGAATATTAAGCCAGAAAATGGGAAAGATCCATGCCAAAGTGAGAAAAAAATGAAGTGTATGTGCAATGTAGCACTCCTACCACTATTATGCAATCAAATGTGAGTGTATAGACTCATTGAATAAATATTTCACAAGAAATAAAAGAAAAATGGGAAAAACCCTAAAACAACAAGAATTTTGAGAAAATAGGGTTAAGCAATCCATAGAGATGGCATATGTAGTGCTAGAAAGGAGGAATATCAAGAAAATGACCATTCCACATACCACATTAAATTTAATGGGAAGAAATTTAAAAGAAAATGGAGTATTTGAGGTTATTGAGCAAGGAGAACCAAAATCCCAAGAGGCGAAGAGAAAACCTACTTACTTGATGTTGATAATGAAGTGTAGAGGCTTGGAGTTCAAGTAGGGGTGTGAGTAGGGCTTGCAAAGGGCTCCTTGAACCTTCTCTAGGTACCTTGGATGGTTTGGAGAAGAGAGAAAGAAGGGAGAAATGAAGATTTTTTTTTTTTAAATGTGGCTTTTCTGCCCTTAAAGAGAATCCATGATAAGACCGGACTTGTCGGTGTAGGTTTTTGGACCGAGAATCCCCTAAATTTTGAGGATTTGATTTTTAAGCTTTGTAGACCCCATTTTTATGAGAATTATAAATAATGCGCAATGAATTTTCATGCATGCTCATATGGGGTAATTGTGATACAATGTAGAACTTGATGTTTGGGAATGCGTGCTATGATGATGAAATGCACTATTGCGTGATGGGAGGCATGATATGATTTGATCTTGTGCTTACATGAAGTGAATATGGCACTTAATTGTACCAAATCTTGATGCAATCCAGGTACGAAGCATCTTGGTACGTACTAGATTCAGCAGTAATGCAAGAGGGGCCTCTCGTGGTTCCCGTCCTATTGGATGACCACCTAACCTTCGGGAACCTCATCTATGGGTGAGTCCTAGACTAGAAGATATAGTTGGGGGTTCACCGACACCTGAAATTCTAGATCCTCCTCCTGTTGTTACTTCCAATTATGTTATGGCTCTTATCCAACAGTCACAACAAGCTTTCCAATGACAGCTACTCCAACAACAACAGACTTTCATGAATGTTTTACAGCAACAGTTGCACCCTATATATATGGGTCAACATCCTCATGGGGTACCTTTCCCATAAGATTCTTCTGTTGTATCCAGTGTTGGAGTTCAGTTGGGGGGTGCTTCTCCTCGAGCACCACCTATTGAGACACAAGGGAGCGCATTACCTACAGTACCACCACAGGACTAGCCTGGAGGTACTCCACCTAGGGTTACTCCATGGTTTCCTCCTCATGGCACTCCTCCATATATGGTGCCTCCCCCGTACTTGTATTATCCAGCATATCCTCCATACCATCCACCGACTGCCACTACTGCAAGGTAGGTGGAATCATTTAAGAGGCACTTGCGACCTATTTTCACCAAGGTGGGTAGTGATCTTCTAGAGCCGGATCGGTGGATCCAAGAACTGGAAAAGATATTCAAGGTGGCGGAATGTACAGAACCTTAGAAACTCATCTGTGCTAGGCTATAGTTAAGAAATGAAGTTGATTCATGGTGGAAGACTTCTAAGTCTATCTTGTTGGCAACCCATCCGGAGCCAGCATGGGAACAATTCAAGGAAATGTTCCTATTGAATTAGTACCCCTCAAGCTTTAGAGATCGCAAAGGGGCTGAATTCTCAACTTTGACTCAGGGAAATTAGTTTGTCCTTGAGTACCAGCAGCAGTATGAAGAATTATTCTACTTTGCCCCTCCACATATGAAAACAGAAGAGAAAAAGGCAAAAAAATTTTTAAAAGGGCTAAAAGTATCTATTGGCACAATTTTAGGGGCTATGGACTTGACTGATTTTGCTCAAATTGTATAGAAGGCTAAGACTATAGAAGATAAGCAGAAGGGAGAGTCTTCCACTACACCTGGACTTTGGAAGAGGTCCAACCGCTATGCTGATTTGGGCAACCCAAACAAGAGTTTTCGTGGCCCATATAATTATGGACCATCATATCAGTAGCCCTATAGATAATCAGGTTACATGCCCAGACCAGTCAGTAGATCGGGTACTACCTCTTTTTGCCCGAACACTAGCACGGTGCCTATGGCTCCACAACCACCTCATTTCCCTACTACTCAGAGTCAGATACAGAGGGCATCAATACCAATGCTAGCCTCTCAAAACAGGCGCTATGTTTGCCATTCACTTGCGCATTTTGCAAAAGATTGCCCATACAAGCCAGCTATGGTGTAGAGTCAGCCTCCTGTTCCTAGACCTGCCTTAATTCAAGGTGGCCCACCTTCAGGGAGAATGTATTCATTATCAGCTGAAGAGCTGAGGCAAGCCCTGATGTTGTAGCAGGTACCCTGCCTATCTTGGGTAGACCAGCTTATATGTTATTTGATTCTGGTGCCTCACATTCTTTTATATCTAAAAAATTTGCTAGTAAGATTGATGTGACACCCAGGGCCTTAGAAAATAAATTGATTGTTAGCACACTTATGGGTAAGGTAGCATAGTTGAACAAAGTGTGCGGGCCATGTTCCATTGAAATAGGTGGGAAGAAGCTGGATGCCCAGCTTATCAAATTTAATATGCAGAATTTCGATGTTATATTGGGCATGGATTGGTTATCTACTCATCAGGCAAATGTCATGTGTGTCGAGAAGCAAATTAAAGTGGTAAGTGATGATGGTGAAGATCTTGTGTATCAAGCGGATAAGATAAAATGACCTAGAAAGATCCTTATCTCTGCATTATAAGCGGTAACGTTATTAGCAGATGGATGTTTGGGTTACCTAGCTGTACAAGATGTAGAAGCAAAAGTCACACCATTAGAAGAATTAAATGTAGTTAGGGAGTTCCCCGATGCCTTTCTAGATGATCTAACTTGGCTGTCGCCTAACAGGGAGTTAGAGTTTGCCATTGATTCAATACCCAGAGCGGCACCAGTGTCTAAAGCTCCATACAGAATAGCACCAACCGAATTAAAGGAGTTACAAACTCAGTTGCAGGATTTGTTAGAGAAAGGGTTCATACGCCTAAGTGTTTCTTCTTGGGGTGCCCCAGTTCTATTTGTCAAGAAGAAGGATGGGAGTTTGCATATGTGCATCGATTACCGGGAATTGAATAAGTTGACCATCAAGAACCGGTATCCATTACCATGCATAGATGATATTTTCGATCAGTTGCAAGGTGTTAAAGTATTCGCAAAGATTGATCTTAGGTCTGGTTACTACCAGCTCAAGATAAAGAGTAGTGATATACCCAAGACGGCTATTAGGACCCGATTTGTTATTATGAATTCCTAGTATTGTCTTTTGGTTTAACCAATGCACCAATAGCCTTTTTGGATCTAATGAATCGAGTATTTTATGATGTTCTTGATAAATGGGTCATCGTTTTCATCGATGACATCTTGATATACTTGAAAATAGAAGAAGAGTATGCATAAAAGTTGTGAATGGTACTTCAAAGAATGAGAAAACAGTAGTTATATGCAAAATTCAACAAGTGTGATTTTTGGTTGAAACAAGTTGGATTCATAAGGCACATAGTGTCTGAGAATGGGATTGAAGTTTACCCAGGGAAGGTAAAAGTAGTCGTAGAGTGGGAAGCTCCTAAGAATGCCACCAAAATCAGAAGTTTCTTGGGATTAGCAGGCTACTATCGGTGGTTTGTTGAGAATTTTTCTTGAATCACCGCCCCAATGGCCAAGTTGACCAGAAAAGGGGGCAAAATTTGAATGGTCAAAGGAGTGTGAAGATAATTTTCAAGAACTAAAGAAATGATTGGTGTTAGCCCCAGTTCTGACGTACCAGAAGGCACTGGTGGGATGACAGTCTACACAGATGCCTCCGAAATTGGGTTAGGTTACGTTCTTATGCAACATGGCAAAGTAGTGGCATTTGCATCTAGACAGTTGAAAGAATATGTGAAGAACTATCCCACTCATGATCTAGAGTTGGCAGAAGTTGTCTTTACCTTGCAGATCTAGCGCCATTACTTGTATGGGAAAAAGTACGAGATATTCAGTGATCACAAAAGTCTCAAGTACTTCTTCACGCAGAGGGATCTAAACATGAGACAGAGATAATGGCTAGAACTCATGAAAGATTATAACTATGATATACATTACCATCCAGGTAAGGCTAATGTGGTGGTTGATGCATTGAACTGGAAAGCTTAAACTGTATCACTTGCTTATTTGGCCACTAGCCTACGGCTTAAACAAGAAGCCATGTTAATGGATGAGATCATTTTGAATGAGGGATCTACTTTAGAGCATGATCATCAGCCGGAGGACATTAAGCAATTAACCCTATCTCTGGCAACCCTATAGGTGCAACCATCCATCAGGTATGAAATAATCATCAAACAACCCATGGATCCTGACTTGCAGAAAATCAAAGTTAAAATCCAAGATCATAGGTTGGGTGATCCTGATTTCACAATAGCCGATGACAGAGCACTATTGTTTCGAGGCAGATTATGTGTACCCAATGACATAGGGATCCAAGACAATAATTAAGGAAGCACATAGTTCTGAGTACATGCTTCACCCCAGAAGCACTAAGATGTACAAAGATCTTAAGCAAGTTATTGGTGGCTAGGGATAAAGACTACAATGGCCCTATATGTTGCATAGTGCCTTACGTGTCAGAAGGTCAAGGCAAAGTGACATCGGCCATATGGCACTCTTCAGCCACTCCCAGTACTAGAGCAGAAATGGGATATGATTACTATGGACTTTATCACGGGCTACCCCATACCCAAGGGAATGGATGTAATTTGGGTGATAGTTGACAGACTCACTAAGATTTCCCATTTCATTCCAATCATGACTACCTATTCCACGGATAAGCTAGCACAACTTTACATGGAGAATATTGTTCGCTTACATGGAGTACCAGTCAATATAGTGTCTGACAGAGATCCAAGGTTCAAATCTAAATTCTGAAAGAGCCTCTAGTATGCTATGGGAACACAGGTGAATCTAAGTACTACTTTCCATCCACAGACTGACGGGCAATCTGAACGAACCATACAAATACTAGAAGATATGCTCAGAGCCTGTGCAATGGAAATGAGTGGCAGTTGGGAAGAAAACATACCTCTCATGGAGTTTGCATATAACAGTAGTTATCAAGCCACACTCATAATGGCTCCATATAAGGAGTTGTATGGCAGAAGGTGTAGAACTCCCTTATATTGGGATGATGCAGGAGAAAGGCGAATACTTAGGCCAGAGATGATACAGATGACTTACGATAAAATTGATGTTATTCGCGAGAAAATCAAGGCAGCCCAATCCCGTCAAAAGAGCTATGCGGGCAACCGCAGAAAAGGTATTGAATTCCAAGAAGGGAAGAAAGTATTTCTGAAAATCTCTCCCACCAAGGGCTTACACAAGTTCCACAAGAAGGGCAAGTTGAGTCCAAGATATGTTGGCCCATTCGAGATCTTAAAACGGGTTGGCTCAATAGCATATATGCTGGCCCTTCTGCCATCTTTCAGCAACGTGCACAATGTATTCCATGTTTCAATGCTGAAATGGTATGTGTATGATCAATCGCACGTGCTAACCTTGGAACCAAAGTACTTATAAGGAGCAGCCTGCTAAAATCTTGGACCGAAAGATAAAGACTCTTCGTAATCGATCCATTGAATTTGTAAAGGTGCGATGGGCCATTCACTTGAGGAAGCATCCTGAGAGAAAGAAGCTGATATCCAGGCTAAATATCCTCATCTTTTTAGATTACTAGGTAACTTCAATTTCAAGGATGAAATTTTTAAAGAGGGGGCAGTTGATGTAGAGCCCTACTTTTTAAACCCAGTTTAATTATCGATCGATCGGGTTTGGTCTTGCAGGGTCCGAACCAAAACAGGTTGATGCTGGTGCCTTGTGGTACATGATGACAAGGGTGACGTCAAATACCGGGTGGATGAGATTGAGCCAGTACCCGAGATGATCTGCACGCCTAAGTCGTGCCCTTGCACATATCACAAGGCCATGTATGAATAGAAAAGGCATGCCATCTTATCTAAATGATAGGAACTTAGTCCACAACATATGGCAAGAGTGAAGTACATGTTAAGACTCCATTTTCCTTCAAAATATAGTAAGGTGGGCTTGTTTGGTCAACTGGGGGGTGTCACTGGTAGGTGCGAGACCCACCAGTGTGACCCACCTGTTGGGGCATTGTGGACCCCAGCATGCTGAGCTTAGATGAACACGTGTGTCTCGACCTCCTCATCATAATGAAGTCTTGTATGTCCGATGGTGTTGGCTACCTCTCCCGAAAATACGATTTAATGCGATTCAATCTATAAATGGACAAAACCAAATGAACCCTAGAAGATATTTATAACACTAGGGTATAAAATAGCCTTATGACACTCTCTCCCTCATTTATGGTTTTTAGCAAAGTGGGTGAGAGGAGTAAAGAAGAGGGAGAAAAGAGAAAGAAGGAGAGAAGGAAGGAGGAAAGAGGCTCACCCCTTGGATTCTGGAGCCGCACCTCGCCTTTCCATCTCCAGAATAGTGTCCAGTGACTTGAGATCTTCATTTTGAGGTAAGTAGCACCATGAACCTTGATATTTGATGAGACCCTCTTCGTATATGTTTGGATCTAGAGGATAATGAAGCCATTATGTGATTTCTTTGAATTATTTAAGGAGGGAAACAAAGATTTGGTGATTATTGAAGTGGCATTTGAGTTTGGGAAGAGGATTCCAAGGTTTGGAGTTTTTCAAAGTAAAGATATGATTTCTTCCACCAAATCTTGTTGTTGTCTTAGATCCATAGTACAATCAAGTAGATGAAACTTAGAATGTGTGGGAAATGAAGTGGGAATCACCCTATTAGGGTTCCAAGAGTTAGAATGGAGAAGGAAGGAAAACAGTAAAATTCGAGAGAACCGACGTTTAAGACCAGTCGGTGCCTGACCAGTCGAGGTGACCCACCAGTCACACCTAGCCTTTCGGGTTCTATCGACTGGTAAGATCGACAGGTGCCTAACCCGCTAGTGTGACCTACCAATCATTTTTACACCTCTGGTTCTATCGACGGGTTCCTGACCTGCCTGTGTGACTCGTCGGTCTGGGCAGATTGCATAGGTGGGTTCTCCTACCCACCTGTATGACCCACCTGTATCCCAAATAAGCTCCGATTGAAACCAAACTCACCGATAATCTTATTCACACTTTTATACGCTTAGTGACCATATCCTACATCATTTATGGTCCCGATTTGTACATATTTCTAAACCCTTCATCTATGCTAGGTTTCGACAAACTCATCTTCTCACACCGGATCTTACCTATACCAGTGCTGATTCTTCCACAAGAATAAGTAAGTGGGGAGACGAATTTGATTCTTAATTTTTAAAGTGTTTTTGGCATCCTTCGCATTCATGGACTATACTAACATATCGATTGTCATGCTCATGCATATGATTGATGAATGAGTGATGCATTAGAACTAAACATGTACATCTTAAATTCTATATACATTGTTATATGTTAAAATCTTGAGAATGGATTTATCATGTGATGTTTATGATGCCGGCTTACCGAATATGTGTGGGATATTTAGATTAGATGTCGTAGTCAGCTTGTAAACAAATGCATTGTTTCCCCATGGAATGGGATACGGAAGAACTATGCAATTGTATTATCTCATGTAGGAGCATGTGGTTAGGATTTCATATTCCCTCATGCTATGACCCTTCTCAATAGGGGTTTTTGTGTTGGGTTATCACTAGGGGGAAGCATCGATCGCAGACCGCCGTGGTGGTTAGAAATACGCCTGGCTGATCATTAGGACAGTTGAAAACCTTGGTGATATATTTAGAGGATCAATCGTACTGCATTTAATTTCTACTGTGGTTTGACCATGATTTACTTTTCTACTGTGATTCGGCCACGATTTACATTTCTACTGTGGTTTGCCATGATTTACTTTTTTGAGTGCTCACGGTGGGCCTTTTCCAACAACCCTACAGGCATATCACGGGATGGAGAACGCGTCTCTGATCCGGGGCATACGCGCACTGTGGTTGTGTGTAGCAGGTTACCTATGACCTAGAATAATTTATTTAGGTGGAATAGGACTAAAATGTTAGAAATATAGTATGGAACCCCTATTCAGATTCTCGAAAACCAAAATCCATAGTCACACTCTAGCAAAGAAGCCCTATCAACTTTCCTACCCAGGGCCCAGATGTTTTTAATTTCCCCAAGAAAGAGAGAAAAAAATTGAATCATTGCCCCTGAGTCGAGGAAAATTATTAAAAAATTCACTATTTTCATCAGTCATTATTATGCAAATACTATATTGTAATTTCATTTGCTTCATTTCTGCATATATTGTTTTATGTGTTTATTGCATAAAATAATGATTTACTGTTATAGTTCCATGTATTAATTTTAGTATCTGTTCATTAAATGTAATTTGTTTCATCATTTCATGTGTTACCACATGTATTCCTCATATGAAATAACGATTATGATTTTCCTGTCATAGAGCATTGCAAGTGTATGTAGATAAGATAATTGTATTTTTCATTATTTTATGTAAATTTCATTATTTCCTGTGGAATTCTTTCAAGAAAGTTTATGTATATATGTTTGTGTTATTTTATGTAATAGAACTTCCGTGCTAGCTTAGACTGTTAAAATTCTGGAGGGAGAATATTCAAAATCCAAGCTTCTGGTAGAAAGACCAGAAATTCCAGGCGAGGTGGGTGCCTAACACCTTCTCACACTCGTAACCTGACATGAACCCCTATCTCTGGAATAGACCAAAGTATGAAGTCAAATTCGGGGGTTCCTTCCTCTCACGGGAATCCAACCCTCTATTCGAGGTCAATCTCTCAATCGAAATTGGGCTCCACTATAGGGTTCTAGGCCTTGAATCCTAGATGGCGACTCCAAACATCATGATTTCCCCATACCCCCAATAGTCGCTAGACCATGTTTTGGAGACCATTCATTCCATTCACCCCCTACAAGGCAGACTAGAGGTTAGAAGGAGGAAAAGAGCAGAAAAAGAGAGCGAGAGCAAAAAGGTATTCTCCCTTGCAACTACAAAAAAGGATTAGGCCCCTGCAAGGACTGATAGTACCGAATACTCCCACATGTGATCATGCGTGTTCTATTCTGGAACATCTGTGGTATGAAGAAGGCTGCCGCTAAGGAATCCTTAGGTAAAATTATTCACAATTATGTGCCGGATTTGTTATGCATTGCCGAGCCCATGATTGACCCTATGAAATTCCCATTTCTTTTCTTTAATAAACTTGGCTTCAACTGTGATTTCATTCACAATTTTCGTATCAACAATGAGCCAAACTTGTGACTTATTTGGAGAAACATGAAGAAGCCTCTTGTTTCTTCTATGTCAGAACAACAGCTCTCCCCCCGGATTGACTGGAATGGGAACCTAATAAACATCTCATTTATCCACGCCAGATGCCTCAGAGCAGACCGTCGAAGCTTCTGGCTAGATTTGATTACAGGAATCTCTTCTAGGCCTAGACTGATCCTGGGTGACTTTAATGCAACCCTTTTTTATCACGAAAGGAGAGGGCCGAGGTGGTTCTATATGGGGGCCACTGAATTTGGTGCAAAGGTGGACGCAGCCTCTATGATTCAAATTCCTTCTTCTGGGAGGAAATTTACCTAAAGCAACAACAAAAAGAGGGGGCATGTCTCAGCTGTTCTGGATAGGTCTTTTGTCAACTCAGATTGGTTGAACTTGTTCAATGACTGCACTCAACAGGTTCTTCTCAGCACGGCATTAGACCATTCTCCCATCCTGGTCTGCTCGAAGAACTCTTCTAAGCCCAAAAATTTCCCTTTCAGGATCAACAAATTTTGGATGGAGCACAATGACTTTCTCAGCATGGTGGAGTGTGCTTGGAATATGCCCTGCCTTGGCTCTCCGATCTCATTATTGGCCTCTAAACTAAAAATACTGAAGGCTATAATCCGATCCTGGTCTCGGGTTGCCTTACCAAAGTTGGATATGGAGCTTTCGAGCTCCAAGATTGTGCTGGAGGAGATTCAGAAAAGAATCGAGGATGAAGGGATGTCTGAGAGTCTTTTCAACATCGAGGTAGATGCTAAAACCCAACATTGGAAAGCCTTGGATAATCATGAAAAGTTGTGGGCGCAGAAGTCTCGGTTCAGATGGCTGAAAGAGGGTGATAAAAAATCCAGATTCTTTCACATGATGACGAAAGTCAAGAGGTCTAAAAATGCTATTAGAAACATTATTAGAGATGATGGTGCAGAGTTCACGGATCACGAGCATATGGGGAATTACCTTGTCGATTTCTTCTCAACCTTTCATAGAAGAGTGGATCTTCAAAACCACCTGGATATCTTGGATACCATCCCCAAAGTCTTGCATTATGAGGACGTGCTACTTCTTAAGACAATTCCTTCTGATGCAGAGATTAAATTAGCGGTTTGGGATTTAGATCCTGATAGCTCGCCTGGTCCTAATGGCTACTCAGATGCCTTTTTAAGAAGTGTTGGGATATTATCCATGGAGACATGTGTAAACCTGTCAAGCAATTTTTCTCTTCAAGTACGCTTCTGAATGGAATCAGTAATAATTTTTTATTATTAATTCCCAAGGTAGATGGTGCCAGATCTCTGGATAAACTTTGGCCCTTATGTATGGGCAATTTCTTTTCTAAAATTTTATCCAAGATCATGGCTACTAGTATCGCAAGCTTCCTCCCCACGATTATTTCCCCTGAGCAAGGCGCTTTCCAGTGTGGGAAATTAATTCAATCTAATATTGGTCTGGCTTCTGAACTCGCCAATCTTATGGGAAAGGCTTCCAGAGGGGGTGGATTGGGCTTAAAGCTTGATGTGAGGAAAGCTTTTGACACTCTTTCCTGGGATTTTCTTTTCATGATGCTCTCAAAATTCGATTTCTCTGAGACCATGATAGGATGGATTTTTTCCAATCTTCATTCTGCCAAAATCTCTATTCTCATTAATGGAGGCCCTGTTGAATTTTTTGAAGTGAGTAGAGGACTGAGGCAGAGCGATCCCATTTCTCCAATTCTTTTTATTATTGTTGAAGTAGTGCTCTACAGGGGTCTGAAAGATTTGGCTAGGAAGAACCTCATTACTCCTATTGCTAGTCCCATAGGTTCTTTGGTCCCAACTCACATATTATTTGGAGACGACATCTTCATCTTCCTCAACGCTTCCAAATGCTACGTCAAAAATCTAAAATTTTTTTTATAAAAGTATCAGAGCTTGTCTGGGCAGGATTTCAACAAAAGCAAAATGTTCCTTGGAAAAGTCTCAGCAAATAAAAGACAATGGCTGGTTGAGTCAATGGCTGTTCCTATTTGCAACTTCCCCACCAAATACTTGGGTGTTGAAATATTCCAAGGAAGAGTCAAGAGAGAGCCCCTTCTCCCTGTGATGGACAAAATCAAGGCAAGATTCTCTGGATGGAAAGGTAAGCTCCTCTCTTTGGCTGAAAGAGTTGAGCTCATTCGATCTGTTATTTCTGGAATGCCTCTCCATAGCTTCTCAGTGTACTGGTGGTCCACGTCTTTGATTAAGTGTCTTGAGTCTTGGATGAGAAATTTCATTTGGACAGGGGAGATAGATTCATCTAAGTCCATCACTGTGAGATGGGACTCCGTTTGCAAGCCTAAAAGGAGGGGTGTCTTGGTATAAGGCACCTCAGAGATGTTAACAAAGCTTTGCTAGCTAAGATAACTTGGATGGTAAAGCATGAGAAATCTGATTTCAGTAGTCTTCTTAGAGCTAGAATTTTATCTAGTTGTGGGCAGCCCAAGAAAGGATTTAAAAAATCCTCTATATGGCCTGGTATTTAGAGAATGTGGAAATTTGTAGAGGACAACAAAAGATGGATCATTTGGGATGGAAGGAAAATAGATTTCTGGAGGCACAACTCGATGGGTTCCCAATCGATCCTTAGCCTCTCTGGCCTGAGTGTTGATTTTTTTAGGAATTTCTATCCTTCAGTGGCAGAGTTCATTGAAAATGATAATTGGAAGTTACCCTAACTGGAATCTAACCTTCTCAAGCAGATCTTCCAGTCTATTCACTCTCTGCCTCTTCCCTATATATTGGTGGAAGATAGGTGCATGTGGAAGTTGATCCCTCTTGGCATTTTTTCAGTAAAGACTGCATGGGATGCTATTAGATTGCCTTCTCCAGTTGTTCATTGGGCTCTTATCGTTTGACATAAGCTTCTTCCTCCTCGGCTTTCCACCCTCGGTTGCCGCTGGGTCTATGGCAAACTGCCAACTGACGATAGGGTCCAAGCCAAAGGGATTAGTCTCTCCTCCAGATGTAATCTTTGTGGCAAGAGCGAAGACTCTTTCAATCATCTTTTCTTGGCTTGCAAATTCTCTCAGGACATTTTGGCCAACATTTCTGCGATGCTTAATGTGGTTTGGATCAACAAACCATCAGTTGATGAAGTGATTAAATGGTGGATGATCAAGGGCAAAGGTTGGTCTCTAAAAGACCCATGGGTGATCAGTCTGGCTGTCTCTGTTGTTGCTATTTGGAGAGAGAGAAATCTTAGAAGGTATGAAAATAAATCTCGAAGCTCTTCCATGGTGTATGCTGCCATCTCTAGGGACGTAACTTCCTTATGTTTTGACTAAAATCTCCTTAAATCATGAGTGACATAGTCATTTGCAGAAAGCTTCAGATATCTATTGCTCCATCTGCCCTCCTTAGGACCATGGAAGTTTATTGGTGCAAGCCTCTATTTTCCTGGGTTAAGCTTAATGTTGATGGATGCTCCTTAGGGAATCCTGGACAAGCGGGGGGAGGTGGCATCTTTAGAGACCATCAAAGGAAAAATCTTCTTTGCTTCAGCGTTTTTCTTGGTGTAGCCTCAAACTTCATAGCAGAATTCTGGAGTCTAACTAAGGGCCTTGCCTATGCCCAAGAGATGGGCTTCAGACACCTCTGGATTGTATCCATGCTTCACCATAGACTCATTCCCTGGTTAGTCCTACAGGATTGGACCAACCTCCTTGATTATGTAAATGCTATCGAGTGGAAGATATCTCACTGCTTCAGGGAAACCAACCTGATCGCAGATTTTCTTACTAAAGATGCAGCCAAGACGAGTACATCAAGCCTGAGAACGACTTTGCCAGCCTCGGTTGTTAACAATCTCCTAATGGATGAAAGTAGGGCGTCCTAGATACAGATTTTATTAATTGTGGTGGCGAATTTTTTGCAGTTGTGAATCTCTGCTGATGGCTATGCTGAAGGTGGAGGCTCTCTTCCGATTCATTATTTGGATCCTATTGTATTTCTTTTTATTCTTTTTTCATCATTTTAATAAATTCGACCTTCTAGCGAAAAAAAAAATCTTGTCTTTCATGTTTGCACAAAACATATGGAAATTGATTTTCACTTTATTCAAGACCGTGTTTCTAAGCATCAATTATCTGTTCAATTTACTTCCACCAAAGATCAGCTTGTTGATGTACTCAGCAAAGTGCTTCCCCCATCCCGTTTTCAGCTCATGTGTGACCAGTTGAAGATTTACGACTTTGATTCTTCTACTTGAGGGGGTGTATTTACATATATTGAATCCTACACAGTTTTGGTAACTCAATATTTGCTTCCTATATGCATATGGATTCTATATTACATGCAGAAGATTGATATCACATGTTGGATTCCCATATTATGTAATTTCCTAAGTTTCCTATTGTGAGCAGCCAACTAGGGCTAATCATTCCTGTGTAAATTCTATTATTCTCCACAAGTTCATGTCTTTTTCTTATTTTTCCTATTTTAATGAAATCATGATCTTTGAGGAAAAAAAGTGATAGAAACTCAATAAACAAATACTGTGTTCTATCCCAAAATCCTAAAGCGTAAAGAAAAAGAAAGTTCAAGGGGAAGGATGGAGTTGGGCCAGGAACGGAGATTGAAATTGGCTTGCCGAAGATGAAAGAGAAGAGGAATGCATGTTGACTCATCGTTACAAAATCCAATTTTTATTTTTGACCAAGTTTGAACATGGGCAGGTCCGGAACAGTTTGTTCTAATAAATTAGGATTAAAATCACCTTAATATTTTCCAAAATATTATAAATTCTATTTTTTTTTTTTTTTTTTTGGTGGAAAAAATATTATAAATTCTATTGAATCAACAAATGAAGCTTCTTCTCATAGCAACATCTCTCTCTCTCTCTCTCTCTCTCTCTCTCATACTAATATATTAATTACTTACCCCACTTATTCTCTCATCAAATTAAATACCTACCATCAATATTATCAATCAAATTAAAATCCTTTTTTTTTTTTTTTTTTTTTTGTTGTTGAATCGAATTAAAAATCCTTATAACATAATACCTTGTGTATCTTCCTATTCAATGAATATCTAAATATCTCTCAGATGAAATTAAACACAAAAATTTGGGAGAGGGCATGTGGTCTATCCAACCATAAGACTTAGGAAGTTAGACATAATATATGTGATGTTGAAGATTGGTTAGACCCTTTTTTGGGTAGAAATAGGTCCCATGATAGTCTAAGGGCCCATTTGATTTGTTAACAGCAGAAATAGAAAAAATATGTTCTGTGTTAAGAAGCGATTTTTGGAATTGCAAAAGGTGGTTGGTTTTTCTGTTTTCAAAAACTTTTTCAACAGTGTGGTAGGGGCTACTCTCGGGTTCAATACACGAGTGAAGGCACAAAGACGTTGCAGGTATGTGGCTCATGAGTAAAGGCATGATGTTGGAGTTGTAGGTATGCTTCGTGGAAATGAGCTTCAGAAGAATGAAAGCAGTTCAAAACTGTAAGTTTCCCACAACCAGGTTGGAGTCGGTCGCCACTTTTGGGTAGCGAGAAGTTTCAACAATGGGTTCGGGTTGGGATAGGTCGAGTGAAGTGTCTGGTTTTTCACATTTTTATCCCTCCCACTAGTTTTTAGAAATAGAAAAATAAGTCCGCCTTCTTTCTCCATTCCTATTTCTAAACATAAAAATAGGCATAATGTTTTATTTCTATTTCGAAATTTCAAGTGAAACGAAACAAAAAAAATCAAACGGTTTTTGTGGTGTTTTTCTCTTTCTAAGCATAGAAAAACAGAAAAACATATTTTTGGAAACAAAATCAAATGGGCCCTAACTTAATTAGAGTTTATCCCAAGTAGGGTTGGTCTATTAGTGATTCGTAATGCGTAAGATGCCTCATGTCTTATAATGGTTCGAATCCCCTTTGGTACCACCCTTATTTTTTCCTTGGGGCTCCCAACTTCTTCGGAGTGGAGACGTGGCCGTATGAACTATTCCCACTCCAAAGGGGTGTCCCCTTCAAAAAAATAAAAAAAACCTTTATTAGAGCTAGCCACGTTGCATTATAAAGTTTTAAAAATTTATTCTACGGAAAAAAAAAAACAAATTAAAGCCTAGCGTATTTGGTGATGAGGTTATGATGTACAAAGCCTACACCAATCAAAATGGTGATAAGGTCATTATCAAACCAATGGTTTGGATTGGCCACAAAAATCTCCAAGTGGCTAAATAACAAAACAATTGTTCACGTAATGGATCGAAATTGTCTTCTTCTTCTCCCTCCTTCCTCTCCTCTCTTCAAATCGCCAAGACAGAACTAGAGTTAAGTCATAAGCCAAACCCTTTGTAGCTGAAATTGATCTTCCTCCCATCAAATTCAAATATTTTTCTCATTTAAATAATAGCATGCGATGTGGCTAGGAACTACCATTGGATGGCATTGGTGTAGAAAATTTTTATGGGATTTAGATTTCTCTGGTACTTTCTTTGGTAGTAGAGCAGTGGGGAAGGTGGTCTCTACATTACTGAATCCTTTAGTTATGAAAGACAACTCTTCAGGATCGAGAACACCTGAGCAAGAAGATGGGATTTAGATTTCTCTGGTACTTTCTTTGGTAGTAGAGTAGTGGGGAAGATGGTCTCTGCTTTACTGAATCCTTTAGTTATGAAAGTCAACTCTTCAGGATCGAGAACACCTAAGTAAGAAGATATGCTCTGAACGATGGTATATGCGGAAGCGATTCGGATCATTCTACTAGTAGGATCGACCATTCAACAAACATTAATGGAAGGGTGTACATCATTACCTATAACTCCACAAGTGCAAAACCTCCACTTGATCTTAGTTTTTTCACAGTGAGTCTTTCCCACATGTATAACTTTGCATTTCCTTGGATCCAAACTCTTCCACAATAGTTAGGGTTTTCATAAAACTCTAATCATCATACTCAATCACTCAAAGAGGAAGAAAGAGAGAGAGAGAGAGAGAGAGAGAGAGAGAGAGATGGAGTGGCGATTCTAGAGAAGGGAGAGAACCATGAGCACTATGTTCTAGTATCTCTCCCACGTTGTTTTGGTTAGCCAAATCTAATTTATTGGCCAATCAGAATCCCCTATTAGTTAGTGTTTTAGAAACATCCAACTAAGTAGTAGGTCTCCTATTCAGAGCCAACAACTAAACCAAAACAAATCTTATCATAAAAGATAAGATCAAATTTATTAGGAGAATAAATAATATAAAATTTTTTTCCTAATGATAGGAAAATAAATAATATAAAATTCTTTTTTCCTTAACAATCTCTTCCATCCTAATATGAAATCTCATCTCTTATGAAGATCCAAAATCTTAAATCACAAAAAAAATTCATGACCATTAAAATGTTGTACATATGGGTTGAACTTATAGGAAAGGGATAGGATCCCATTGGGATTCCACCTAGCATGCTATGCATTTTAACTATTCTGCATTCATAGTACATTATTAATCAACACATATGATCCCAAGTAGATGTAACAATCAATACCCAATTTAAGAAGATCATTACGCATAAGTCCCTCCACAATACAATATCACATTATAGAATATAGGGCATGTGTATACTGTCATATTCCCCAGTCCATGGAAACTTTTCAGAGATTCTATAATTCTGATTGGACCGAAGAAAATATTTTTCAAAATTATTTATGAAAATAAATATTAATAAATTATATTATTTAAAAAAAACTTTGTAAACAATTTACAAAAAATACCACCGATAATGGATTTATGTCCAATCAAGTATAGTTATTCTCTCTCCTTGATATTCTCCCAATAAGGGTAGTGGATTCCTTGTTTGAGAATCTCTTTTAAATACGACCAAACAATATGAATCCAGTACACCAATATATAGTCAAGGAGACATCAACCGTTGATGCACCAAAATTCATAATGTGTGATCGCATCGATAAGAACCCTCAGGTCAAAGGACCGACCATAAACTACTCACGAGAATTTCATTTCAAATAAAAAGACAATAACACACTTGAAATTCTCATATGATCTGGTTCAATGTACACTCGCACTTATGCCTTGAAATCTCCATTCCTAGGTACACATAATACAACGACCATTTACACAAGATGTCCAGTCCCATCTCTAGTCATGAACAGTTTTAGGTTAAAACCTATGGACTTACTAAGGCCCGTTATTAAATCATGTAAATTAATTTATATAATTTTTATATAAATATGGATTAATGATGGAAACATTTCCAACACATACCCTCTTATACATCAAAGTCATCAAGTTGTATCACATATTCTCAACATATACACATTATATATCAATCCCTTAGTAAAAGATTTTGAAAAATTATTCATTTGAGCTAATCTCATCAACTACCTGAATTAATCTTTCTGTATGATGCAATTTGAATTCCTTATGCAATTCTAACACATTCTCATTATCACATATTTGGACAATAAATAGTTTTACAAGCTTATAAATAGCCTCTTGTTTAATCAAGAACTTTTATCAATCAAACGACTTGGATAATTACTAAACATTGCACTACTATAGTCAAATCCAAGATAAATTATTCTTTGGAACTATTCTAAAACATAACACAATTACTTAAATGCAAAACCTTGAATATTATGGATTACCTATCACACCTATTAAATTTCTAAATAATCAGATATTACTTAGATTGACAAGTAGTAACATTACAAACTTAGGTCCACTTCTCAGTAATTCTCAATTACTAAAGCTTGACAGCAATCCAACCATTTTATCTTGAAAAATTTTGTATTATCATTGAACACATGGTCCATCCAAAAATTGATCAAAACAAATGATTTATTATTTGATCAAAGACAAATGTCTCAGATAATAGGAACTCTTAAGAGATCAATTAGATCTCAATGACATACACTCTTCTCTTTTCTATTATATGTCAATACTTTTCAAGATATTAACTGTCAAATATGTGACTATCACAATGTCCATCTATCGGCAATGAAACCCTGAGGGTATACCATTTGTCAACAATTATGCTTTAATTTTTTTTCTTTCAATATTTTCTTTCATCTTTATACAGATCCACTTATATCTAATGGGCATATGCCTTATAATGTATCTATAAAAATCCAGACTTGGTAAAAATAAAAAAGACTATTCTAAAGCTAATTTTCTATTATCATTTGTGTCTACTTCCTATACAACCATAGCAAAAGTCTGTTTGATTCTAAAGAATTATACATATTTGTAAAAATTTTCTATAAGTCATACTCTATAAGGAAGGTATAATATGTAGGAAGTACAATCATTCTCCTATGATATTAAGATATTGAATGATATTATATAAAACATTTGAGTTACAAATATCGATTTAGTTAATATACATAGAACGATTCTATGTCAGCAAAAGTATATCACAATGTAATATAATTCTCTTAAAGAAGAGTAACTAAATAGGATTATCAAACCTTGTGCTATTTATTGTTGTATTTCATCTCATTTATCAACCACCTTTATATTTAAGCTAAATGGTCTCTATACCTTAAGAAATTGTAGAATAGGCTTTTATCACATTCTATTAATTAAAAGGCTCCTTAGATACAAATTTAGTTTGATACTTGTTCAATATAAACATTGCTATTTTAAAAGTACAATGCTAATAAAACAACTGTCAAATATTATCTTATAATATCCAATTTGATCCTTTTACTACATCATACAATATGATGTCGCTGGGTGTCTCAATTGGAGATCTTATACTGTTTTAGAAATTTTAAAAAATATCTGATAAATACTCTCACTTGATCTAATCAAGAATTAACACTCATACCTTTGTCAGGTAGAGTATTTACTGGATGATCTACATTAATATAAATTAAGTCCAAAACACAAATAACTATACAGTCTTTTGGAAAAATACTTGGTCATATATCTTCATAAATAGGAATTATAAATTGACAGATGATTTTTCTTCAGATATTCTAGAGGCTTATCCCTCCCAACTTATAAATTCTATCAACTCTATATAACCTTACAAGAAGCGCCAAAAGAGTAAAGTTAACTATAGCATACATATAAATTTTAAAATTTTTCATTATCATATCATGGTAATTGCTCTAGCCCCAATTACAAGATGATTTTTAGCTTTCATAAAACATTCTTGTCATACTTAAACTATACAATTAGTTTGTAAACATGTATAAGGAATCGAAGTCCACACATATCATGCGGCGATCGATCATACTAACACATTATATTTAAATATGATAAGCTTTTCATGAAAATTTCATCCAACTACTTTCATAAGGCAGCTAGGTAAAATTGATAATTCTTTGTATCATTTTTTCCTTTAGTACTTGAATCCATAAGTCACACTCACACACTTCTTCTTGTTTTGACCATTTTGCATTGAACATGAAGAGAAAACTACAAACGCCATTACTATTGCCTTAATTTTTCATTAAAAAAAAAACAATTTTCACCAATTACATTAGATGTAAGCGGTGACATAGTTAAGACATTAAAATAAGTATCCATGACTGATTTAAAGGATTCTAATCACATAGAGTGACCTATTATTATCATGACATAGTCAAGAATTAGAGAACTTTAAGTCATCTTGGGTAATTGATAGACTTTAGTTGACGATCAATGAGCATTGTTAGTTTACTCATCAAACATCTCCTTAGCATCCTCATCATGTCTATAACCCTTAGCAATTTGTAAATAGCATCATAGAGCCAACTATTGAAAGAGTATTATCTCTCACGATAAACCAATTTACTCGAATACAAGCATGAGTAAATAGTTTTGTCTACTCCAACCAATTAGATCAGACAATGGGTCAACATTATAATAATTAGTGAGTTAGTGATGGTAAAATGAGTAATGATGTACAATTAATTCACAGATACATACCATTGAATACAAGTGGACCTAGCCCAATCAATGGTTTCTTACACCTTAAGCTTCCTTCAAAGCTTTGGGGTGTGAATTGGAATAATTCAACCCTTATATGCACAACTTAGCATATCGGAGTTTATTATCCACATGTTGATTGACTGGACTGATTTCTGTCCATCATAAAGACTTCTAATAATTTTGACCACCTGAGTACCATGCCTATTCCTATCGGCTGACATATACTCCAGTCAAGTGTATACCCATCTTCTCAGAGTGAATCATGGTATCGTGAGCTACTGTCTACTATCGTAATACACCTCTCACTAACCATATCCTCTACTTATCACATAAGAGATGAGTGTAGACCGTTTATTAATCAATTACAAGCCTTATCCTATCAATATTTGTCAGAATTGATCTATGAAACCTCTACTCTCACCGACCATGGAAGGTCATGAGAATCTCACCTATTGGGATTTCTCATATCACACTTGCTTTATAATAAAGGAAACACGAACGCATATACATAAATAATCATATAGACATACATTTAATGCATTATCATACATTGCATTGTATATATTTAAACTAGCTTCACATCACATGTAATAAAGCAAATATTTATATTAAACAATTAAAATAAGCATCACATGTAAAATATTAACTATAGTGGTTATGGGATGGCATTCGGAGTTAAATTGACTTTGTATCTTATGTAAGTCAGTTTGATTCCATGATGGGTGGGAGTAATATAGTCTCATTAGCTACCCCCACTCAACTTAGTTAATTGATAGTGTGAATGCAAGTGGCATAAAAATAACTATTACATTGGAATAATAAAATAAAAACATTTCATCTTGATCTTAGCAGTTCCTCCAAGCAATCAACACCTCCGATCAGCCCTGATCAACTTTTTTGATCGTCTCACGATCATCGTCATCGTTTATCTCTCGATCATCTCATGATAAAATAAAATCCTAATTTTATTTTACATTATCTTTATTAAAGAAACCTTGGAAAACCAATCCACCAAATGAATGCACAGGGGTAATACATCAGTTTATAAAAAGAATGGAGAGAAAGAGTAAATAGATAATGGGAGACGAATTTCACAATCACATATATGCATGCCATCCACATAAAAATCTATATGGTTCATTTTAAATCCTATAACCACTAACCAATGCATGCATTTGATCATTTCATTTCATTTCATTTATATGGAAATTAAGAATTGCAAAACCACATTTTGATTTGCCAACATTTGGCAATCTTTTGCATATGTACATCTTATGTACTTGAAATTATCACACTCCCAAAACCAAACATTAAATCATATTTAATTGTACCGGTTCAAGGGCTTATGGGTCCATTAAGATTTAAGAAGCCCAAAGAATATATAAATGTACAAATTAGCTTAATGGGCACTATTTTCTGTAAATAGTACTTAACACTTTAAGCTACAGGTCCACTTTGGGCTCTATGTACAATGTAATATTCTTAGCCCATAGTGTAATCCACCTCACACACACTATCTCACTAGATTTAACGAAAAAGACTATTATATCTCATGTAACAAAACATGCAAGTCTAACTTGCAAAACCATTCAGATTTCCAAATTTTAATTTTCACATAATACTATATAATTTGGGCCCCACCGAGTCATAACATTAAACTCTTTAATGTTACAAAGGTAATTTAAATAATATAGGTGTGTCTCACAAGAATGGCCATGCCACAAGGGATCAAGGTACCAAATAGGTTTTGTTTTAACTTCTTAAAACAAAAATTAAAAAATTAAGTCCAAAACTAGTTTCAAGAAACAAGCTAAAAAGTATTTTTAAAAAGAGCTAAAGTATAAGGAGTACTCACCCCCTTAATTAAAGGCCAGGAAAAAAATGTTCAAGTTACCCATTCATGTCACTAACAACCCCCACAAGGTTGCTAAACATTTTAGGCCCGTCCTGATTTAAATTGCTGGCACACAGGAATTAAAAGAAAAATAAACACTGTTTTCACAAAATGGGCTTAAAACATTAGGTTGTATCAACCTGAGTTGGGTTAGCCTAAAACATATTTTGGTAAAGAATCAACCCAAAGAGTTACAAAACAGTGTTAGTTTGTAAGCCCATTACCCATAGATTAAAACCATTCAAACTTTAAAATACATCTAGGCCCATTTGGGCTTTGTATCTTTAAGAACATTAAGTTAAAAAAATATCAGGCCCATATGAGCTAAGAAACTTAAAATAATTAAGTTAAAACATATCAGGCCCAAGAGATGCGTATCATATATGCATAAAACCCAATCCACAAGCCCATACAAATTTAAAAAAAAAAAATATATATATATATATATATATATATATGACTTAATTAAAAAGCAAAAGAGATATTAAACATATAGGTTTCTCAAACCTTATCTAATCTTTCTCTTCTACTAGCCGTACCTACAACTTCTTTGTAGATTTTTTTTTTTTTACTTAACATAACATTCACTGTTTCTGTGAACAGTGATCACTATTCACATGAACAGTATCACACTGTTCCTATTTTGGTTCCTTTTTCAATTTAAAGAAAAAAAAAAATCAAAACAAACTATGATATTTTATCTTATTAGTTAGAGAATCTAATAAACTAAAAAAAAAAAAAAAAAAAAAAATTAATACTTTAACTTATTTTAAAATTTATAAACAAAGTAAAGCATTGTTTGTTATCTATTAGATTTTTCTTTTTTTAATGAAAGTCTTGGATCAAATGCAATGCAATTCACGAATAAAACAATTGAAAGCC
Organism: Macadamia tetraphylla; assembly: GCA_022985045.1. Classification (NCBI taxonomy): domain Eukaryota; kingdom Viridiplantae; phylum Streptophyta; class Magnoliopsida; order Proteales; family Proteaceae; genus Macadamia; species Macadamia tetraphylla. The sequence goes on from CM040973.1 coordinate 18,764,043, forward strand.
CCCCATCGGTAGGGAGGCTCTAACACCACTGAAAGACGGTAAGCGATTCGGAGGTCGGCCATTCAACAAACATTAATGGAAGGGTGTAGATCATTATTTGAAATTCTACAAGTGCAGAGCTTCCACGTGATCTTAGACCTTTCACAGTGAGTCATTCCCACACGTACAACTTTGTTTTCCCTTGGATCCAAGCTCCTTTACAATAGTTAGGGTTTTCATAAAACCCTAATCATCATACTCAATCACTCAAAGAGGAAAGAGGGAGATGGGAGAGGCGATTCTAAAGAAGTGAGAGAATCGTGAGCACTATGTTCTAGTATCTCTCCCACGTTGTTTTGGTTAGTCAACTCTAATTTATTAACTAATCAGAATCCCCTATTAGTTAGTATTTTAGAAACATTCAACTAAGTAATGAATCTTCTATTCAGAGCCAACAATTAAACCAAAACAAATCTTATCATAAAAGATAAGATCAAATTTATTAAGAAAATAAATAATATAAAATTCTTTTTTTCCAAACATGCTCATCCGCCATGACAAAGTTTTCTATTATTTTTTTCTTTCCTTTTCTACTGCACGACTCCTTTTTGGTTGTTCATGGCGTTCTTCAGCAAAATGGAAGACGAAGGAGAAGAGAGGAGAGGAAGGAGGGAGAAGAAGAAGAAAAAGGGGAAAGCCTTTCGCTTTCTACCAAATTCGGTTTTCCTGCTCAGTCTCTCATTCGACCGTCCATGTGTCGCAATCCAAGAGCGTCTCCACCAGGCTCCGCCAAATTCTCTCCCCATTTAGATTTCGATCCCCATGTAACCTACCTTAGTCCCTAGTTGAACGCCTATAAACCAGCATTTATGATATTTTCACCAAAAAGGAAAAAAATAAAAGAGATATATATATATATATATATATATATATATGGGGCATTAATTTCTATATATACATCCATCCAGCAGTTTTTTTTTTTTTTTTTTTTTTGTAATAAGAAAAATGGTGCTTCAATAGTGAGCATGTCAAGACTCAAACCCACAACCAGCCGACTCAAACGATGATGAATTGAGGGTGGAAGGTCGGACTGGTTTGAAATCTTAATGTTTGTCTAGGCATGCCGCCTTCCCCTACTTTAACATGAAATCTGGTACAATCCAATCAAATCCAAAAAGAAAAGAAATATTCTCAAATGAAATCTGGTAAAATCCGATCAAATCCAAAAAAATCTCTCTCTCTCTCTCTCTCTCTCTCTCTCTCTCTCTCTCTCGCTTGTGCGTGGCCTTAAATCCTCTTGAAATATAGTAAACCCAACAACTTACCAGGTCCAGACCCAAACCCAAAACGCCCGTCTCTCTCTCTCTCTCTCTCTCTCTCTCTCAAAAGCAGAAAAAAAGTACTTGGTTTCGTTACCCCAGGAAGGACTAAAGAAAATGTCGAAATCAGCAGAAGAAGTTCACCCAACAAAGGCTTTCGGATTGGCAGCAAGAGATTCCTCTGGCGTACTCTCTCCTTTCAAATTTTCCCGAAGGTTAGTTTCTCCTCCACCCTAATATTGCTTCTTCCCCACTACTCCAGATTATTGAACTTAGACAGCTCTGTCATTCTCACTTTTACTGTCCATTTTTTTTTTTAATAGATAATTATACGGTGTATTAAAATGATGAAAGAAATTACACTGGAAGACAACCCTTAAGAACCGTATCCGGGAATGACAAGAGAGGGGAAGGGACCCCTACAACGGCAGGACATGCCCGGCCAATCCTTTTTTAAAACTTCTACTTCTCTATTAGAGAGAGGAAAGCATTAACTGATCAATATATATGATAGGCGAGTGATGTTTTTGAATTGTACTCAGGATTACCGGTGATGAAGATGTGAGATTCAAGGTGTTGTTCTGTGGAGTTTGTCACTCAGATCTTCACAGCGTTAAGAACGACTGGGGCTTCTCTAGGTACCCTTTAGTGCCTGGGTATGACTCACTCTCTCTCTCTCTCTATGTGCAATCTGACTGTACCAAGCACTAATCCAAGCACTACTGATGACGGTATCCAATCCTTTTCCTTACTTATGGAAAAAAAAAAAAAGGGTAATTTTTATGCAGAAACCTTGGATGGTTTGTAACCTGCCCTCTCCATATTAGGGGTCTTGAGATCTGTTAGAATGGCTTACCAAGAAAAAAATCTGTTGGAATGACCCATGGGAGGGTGGCAATTTTGTCCTCTTTATGTCCTGAATGCCATACGGCCCATACATAAGAGCTTCCTTTTCTTATAAAGCCATATACATACTTATAGCACACGCATGAAAAATTAGACAATTTAAAAAAAAGTTTGGTACTTTTTTGTCAATCTATACCTCCCCTCCATCATCTTACAGAAGGAATGAAAATTCATCCTCCACGTTGTCCTAGTCCATTGCCCTGCACTGTTTTGGTATTAGAATCGTATGTGCTGCAACCGATACTGATACTAGATTGACATGATATAGGTGAAATGGCTAAGAACTCTATGTTTTATGTAGAAATTGGACTTGGATCCCATATCGGACTGATACTAGCAACACCACATTAGATAGATCTCCATCGACTCCGGTTGAATCTCCATTCAAATAATTTGGGAATCAACTAAAATCATTCAGAATCTGTTAGACTTGCTTGGATTTGGTCAAGGTACCTTTTTTTGGGGGGGGTCAAAATCAGATGAAATTGAAGTCAGGTTCAGCCAATTCCAGTTCAAATCCAACAATTCAACCAATCTGATTCTGATATTTTAAACCTTGCAATGGATTCCAATTACAGTAATGTGTGTGGGTTCTTCTATCGCATAAACCTCTTTATGCTTACAAGACCAGGGGAAAATCTTAGAGAAGTATCCATGGTAGATTTGTTAATGGGAAAGTGTTCCCATGGCTCCTGCATATGCACAAGGGCCAATGGAATCCCATGAGAAAACATCATCTATCTAGACCATGATGAGAACCATTTTCATACTGTTTGATCCACACAGATAGAATCTACCTTAAAGTTTGTTTTTGGATAGATTCTCGGTGTAAACCAGACCTGTACGAGGACCTGACCGCTCTCAACTATCTACTAGGGATTCATTTTGTATTTAGCCCCCCCCCCCCTCCCAATGTGTCTAGGCACAGGGCTACGTTTTCCCACAAAACCACTGTTGCTTAATTAATATATTTGGAATCAGTGGCACTGATCAATTGGTTGGCGCTGTCACTAAGATTATAATATACTCTATTCTTTTATACATAATATATATGTACAGGCACGAGATTGTGGGTGTAGTAACAGAGGTTGGATGCAAGGTAAAGAAATTCAAAGTAGGGGATAAAGTGGGTGTCGGATGTATGGTTGGAGCTTGTCATTCCTGTGATAACTGCAACAACGATCTTGAGAACTACTGCGCCAAACTCATCTTCACCTACAACGCGACTTACCATGATGGGACTCGCACCTACGGGGGTTACTCTGATGTGATGGTCGCTAATGAACGCTATATCGTCTTAATGCCGGAAAATCTTCCCCTAGATGCTGCCGCGCCCCTATTGTGTGCTGGGATCACTGTGTACAGCCCTATGATATATTATGGACTTTGCAAACCTAACCTGCATTTGGGTGTGGTAGGGCTTGGTGGGCTTGGGCATGTGGCTGTGAAATTTGGCAAGGCTTTTGGGATGAAGATAACTGTGATCAGCACCTCCCCGAGCAAGGAAAAGGAAGCCACTGAACATCTTGGCGCCGACTCGTTTCTAACCAGCCGTAATTCAGGCCAGATGCAGGTATTTCTTTTCCCCTTTTTATTATTAGGCAGAGGATGAGGGAGTTCGGATCAGGTCCTCATACGAGAATGGTCCTCATATGGTGCCTGGTCAATGCTTGGAAACCACTCGATCTCTTTCTTCTTACAATAGGCTGAGAGATTTGAATGTATTCCAGGTGTGGATCAGGTTGGGAGTCTAGATCAGGTACTCATGCGATATCAGGGCAATTAGCGTCCCACTCGAACTCAACCTCTAGAGTCATCCTCATACTCAACAACCTCTCCTACATTGTAGGTATTTTCAGTGAGCACAAACTCTAGAGACTACCTCATGAGATAGCAGAGTTGGAATAGGATCCCACATGTGATCATAGAGTTTGTCTATAACTCAATAATTGTAACTACCTCATGAGATAGCAGAGTTGGAATAGGATCCCACATGTGATCATAGAGTTTGTCTATAACTCAATAATTGTAATCTCTATATAAGAGCACCATTGTACACTCATTAATGTAAATGCCAATAGACTATTTCAACATGGTATCACGAGCATAAAGCTCCATCGAGCACCTTCCTCATCCCCACGTTTTCCTCCCTTTCTCTTACTACACCCCACTACCTCTCCAATAACCCAAGCCTCCCCATCTTCCTCTCTTGCAAAAAAAAAAAAAACAGCCAACCCAACAAAACCACCCACGTCCCTTTCTCTCTAATATCCAAAAAAATCCTAAAGGGACCAACGTCCCTTTCCCATTCCCACTTCCCTCTTCTTTCCCAACAACCCCCATTATCTTCCTCTTCCCTTTCAAAAAAAAAAAAAAACAACCAACCCAACAAAAACCACCCACGTCCCTTTTCTCTCTTCTAGTATCCAAAAAAAAAAATCCTAAAGGGACCAACGGCCCTTTCCCATTCCACTTCCCTCTTCTTTCCCAACAACTCCCATTATCTTCCTCTTCCTTTCAAAAAAAAAAAAAAAAAACCCCAACCCACGTTTCTCCCCTTTTCCCCTCACATACCTTTTCTATACTCCAATCCCTAATGACCGAACTACCTCCTCCCTCTTCTACCATGGCCGAACCATCCCCACCTCCCACATCCCTATCTGGTGCTCATCATATGATATCTCTAAAGCTCACATCTAAGAACTATGTTTATTGGGCACAGTGTACCCTATCTCACCGCCAACGCTCTTCGACTATGTCACGTGACAATCGTGCCCTCAAGACCCTATCAAAGCCAAGGCATGGCGTGAACAAGATGCTTTTATTATGAGCATTCTCATCGCCTCTCTCTCTGAAGAGGCCTTTTCATTAGCAGTCGGACGGACCACTAGCAAAGAGATCTGGGATGCACTCCATGCTGCATTCAGTTCTCCGTCTACAACCAGGATTCTGTCTCTCAACGTCTCCCTTCAAAATCTGGTTCACAAACCGATGAGACCATTACTCAGTTTCTCCATCGAGCCAAGCATCTCTCCGATGAGCTAGCAGCTGCAGGGAAGCCCCTCCCATCGGAAGACTTTAACATCCACATCTTCCGGGCCCTACGCCCTGACTATCAAGCCCTTGCCTCCATTATGATGGCACAAAAGGAGCCCATCTCCTACACCGACATGCATGGTCTCCTTATGAGTCACGAGAACCTTCTCCACTCCCGCCTTCCCATTGTTGATCCTGCCATCGATGCATCAGCCCATGTCACTCACCAAGGTCGTGGCCCTCCTTCCACTGGTGGTCGTGGTACAAGCTCCTCCCGAGGCCGTGGTCGTGGCGTGTAGTGGATTTGGTCGCCTAATGCATTCGCCACAATCCATGCACAACTGTGGACGCACTAATCATCGCAGACACTTGCTACTACCGCCACGGGACCTACCCGAGCCGCCATTCTACCTACCCCTCCCCGTCCCTACAATCGACCACCACCTCAACCCAATGCCTACCATACTACACCCTTCCCTACCCCTCAACCTCCTACCATCGCACCTCCACCCCATCACCCCACACCTCCACAATCCTTCACCACCTCTTGATCCCCGACATCGAGCCACCCACCATTCCACCTCGACTTAACCCAATTCTCCACCTATGATCCATACACAGTAATAACCAACTTGTGGTTGGTAATGGTAAGGGTCTTCCTATATCTCACATAGGCACGCTCCATCTCTTCTCCTCTGCTCATTTTCTTTCTAATGTTTTACATGTTCCCACTCTCACTTGTTCTTTGTTATCTGCTCAGCAATTTTGCCGTGACAATAATGTTTACTTTGAGTTTCACTCTTCCTTTTCTCTGTGAAGGATCCAAGACCAATCAAACCTCTTCACGGACACAGTAAGCATGGTCTCTATTCCGCTCCAGTCACCTTATGCCAACGCCTCTGCTCCTCTTTTCACGGCATCATCGTTAGGGCACCCTCATGAACGTGTGCTTGCCTTATGTTACCGGGTCATCAGCTCGTGAAGTCTCCTTCTTTATGTTCCGCTTGCCAAATGGGCAAAGTTAGTAGATTGTCACTACGTGAAACTAGTACTGTAGTTCGCTCCTTTGGATTTGATTTTTAGTGATGTATGGGGCCCCACCCACGCTTTCTTCAAATGGGAATCGTTATTTTGTTATATTTGTTGATGACCATACTAAATATATTTGGTTTATCGCTTAAAGTTGAAGTCGATGTTTACTCGCTTTCGTACTTTTCGTGCCTTGGTGGAACGCCGTCTCTCGCCCATCAAGGCCATTCAAACCGATTGGGGGAGAATTCCATCTCCCATCTTATTTTGCCAACTTGGGCATCCAACACAAAGTTATCTTGCCTCATACTCATGAGCAACAGGAACAGCTTGAACGTCGAAGTGCACATTGTTGAAACCGGATTACCCTACTATCCCATGCCGCTGCTCCCCAAGCTTATCGATTATGCCTTTGAAACCGCAGTCTTTCTCATCAATCGCATGCCCTCCTCTATCACAGTAACAAATCCCCCATCGCTAGTTACGGCAACTCTCCGACTACTCTTTTCTAAAAATCTTTGGATGCCTTTGTTATCCATGGCTCTGTCCTTACAATCATCACAAGGTTGAACCCCGTTCTGCCTCATGTGTTTTCTTAGGATATAGCCCTTCCCATCATGGTTATCGTTGTATGGATCTCATCACCCGTCATATCTATATATCTCGCCATGTCAGATTTGACGAATCTACCTTCCCATTTCACACTGCACCACCATCCTCATCAACCCAACCCCCTCCTACTACCCCTCTCCCGTGGGGCATTGCACCTAACATACCTACCCCTCAACCTCACCCTAGCCTCTACCTACACTCCCAAATCCACCCATCCCTCTCCCTGCCACCCTAGACCCGCCCCTACCCGAACCACCCTCTCCCATATCCCCTCCTTTCTCACCTCACCTAACCCTAACCGGCCCTAACCCTGACTCCTCTACCACCCCACCCCGTCGCACCAGAACCCTACACGATCTCTATGCTGACCCCTTGACCCTCTCTACCACCACCTCACCTCGACCCGACCGAACCTACATGCTTCTCCCAGCCCACAAGGTCCCTCATTGGCTGCTCGCTATGTCCGATGAATTTAATGCTTTATTACTAAATGGTACTTGGTCTCTTGTGCCTTACAGGAAACTATGAATCAAGTTAGTCAGTGGGTGTACCGCATCAAACGGAAGGCGATGGCTCCCTTGAGCGCTATAAGGCCCGTTAGTTGCTAAAGGATTTCATCAACAACCGGTCTTGACTATCATGAGACCTTTAGCCCCGCATCAAACCTACTACCATACGAACGGTCCTCTCCTTGGCCATATCTAACGGATGGGCTGTTCGTCACCTTGATGTTCGTAATGCATTCTTGCATGGTATTCTATCCGAGGAAGTCTACATGGCTCAACCCTGTGGTTTTGAAGATGCCCGCGCCCTAATCATGTCCTGTCAGCCTCCACAAGTCCCTCTATGGGCTCAAACAGCTCCTAGGGCTTGGTTTCACAGTTAACCGAGTCCCTCACTGCCCGGTTTTCGGTCATCCCAAACCGATACATCACTATTTATCTACATGCGGGCTCTGTGTCACATATGTCCTTGTCTACGCCGATGACATCTTGGGTTTCTGTGGAACTAACCAACTCATGTTCGACTCTCCTTCATCAACTTGCTTTGAATTCTCTATCAAGGATCTTGGTCGCCTCGCTTTTTTCTTGGTATTGAAGCCCTATATTGGTCTCGATGGTGTCCTCTCTCTCAACACCGGACATCACCGATCTCCTCCAGAGGGTGGCATGACTGACAGAAGCCCTCACTACTCCCATGGCCACCACCTTTGCAAAGATCTTCCATGGGGTGTCCTTCTTCGACTCACTAGATATCGCTCCATTGTCGGTGCTTCCAATACATCACCTCACCAGCTCGATGTGGCTTATTCAGCTAACCGTGCTCGCCAGCTTATGCATGCCCCCACCAAGACCATTGGACACTAGTCAAACGGATTCTACGCTATCTCCAAGGAACCAAGGATCATGGGTTGTTCATCTCCAAATCTAGTTCCTCCAATTACAAGCATTCTCCGATGCCGACTGGCTCGTGATGATGGATCAGAATCCACAGGAGGCTATGCCATCTATATGGGTTCTAATTTGATCTCCGGCCTCTAAGAAGGTAAGACGCTTGCACGCCCTCCATCGAGTCTCGAGTACAAAGGTTGGTCGATGCTCGCCAACTCACTTGGCTTCGCTTCTCTTTGAGGAATTAGGGATCCCCGCTTCCATTGCACCCATTCTTTGGTGTGACAATATTAGCCACTTACCTTCGGTCAATCCGTCTTTCATGCTTGTACCAAGCATGTTGAAATTGACTTCCACTTTGTTCGTGATAAAGTCGCCTCTAAGGAACTTCAAGTGCGCTCATTTCAACCCATGACCAGATAGCCGATATCCTTACCAAAGCTCTCACTCTACACGGTTCTCCTTTCACGGACAAGTCATGGATTCGATCATTCAAATCCCCACCTTGAGGGGTGTATCAGGCAATTAGCGCCCCACTCGAACTCAACCTCTAGATTCATCCTCATACTCAACAACCTCTCCTACATTGTAGGCATTTTCAAGGAGCACAAACTCTAGAGACTACCTCATGAGATAGCAGAGTTGGAATAGGATCCCACATGTGATCATAGAGTTTGTCTATAACTCAATAATTGTAACTACCTCATGAGATAGCAGAGTTGGAATAGGATCCCACATGTGATCATAGAGTTTGTCTATAACTCAATAATTGTAATTCTATATAAGAGCACCATTGTACACTCATTAATGTAAATGCCAATAGACTATTTCAACATGCG
>CM040973.1:18780996-18841686 GCA_022985045.1 Macadamia tetraphylla
TAGCCTATCCCCAGCGGCTTTGCAGTGCCACCTCATCCCAACCCCAAAATAGCCTTTCTAGTAGAAGCTCCCCAGAATCCAAATGGAAATAGCCTTCCCTAGCAGAAGTTTCCGGGAATCCAAATCAAAGTGACCATTCCTAGTTGGAACTTTGGATACCATCACAATCAACATCTCTCAAAAAATAAAGTTGGAGGTTAAGACCATCTTCCACAGCGGAAGAACATAAAAGATAGTCCGAGATGATACCAATCAGGGGCACACCCCTCTTGACCCAAAACAGGGGTCAAATTCAGGTATAATCTCTCTCCTCATTTCAACATAATGTAGATATCTAATAAGCCTTGTTTTAGTGTATATAGTAGTTTGAATTCAATTAATGTATATATGTGTGATAACTTAGCCATACATGTGGAATAGTAATAATTATGGAAAATGTTCGTTCTTAAGTATCTAGCAAGAAGATCGGTTGAACTAGGCAGATTGGGTGCTTAACACCTTCCCAACTCTGTAACCTGACACTTACTCCAAATCTCTGAACCAAACCAAATTTTGGGCCCTTTTCTCACGAAGTGCCCTCGGTTCCTAGGCCCATAACCCTAGGTGGTGACTCCAAACCCCATTTCCATGATTCCGATCTGTGAATTGGACCATCATCAAAACCCTTGTCTCAAATGATGAATTTTACACTCTTATGAAATAGGCCTCCACATATCTCCAAGTGGCGATATGGCGGTCTGAGGCACTGCAAGCTACACTGCACGACTTAAACCCTCCCCCTCACATGAAGGTGAAGAGAGAGAGAGAGAGGGGCAGGGATCCATCTCCAACCACTACCCTTATAGTGGCGACTCCACTGGAGATAAATGTCAAGCTTCTAATACTAGAAGCTACCTTTAAATGCAAGAACATTTTCCACCACATTTGTTTGAAGACGTGTTTAGCTAACCCCATGTTTGTAATTATATTCACTAACCGCATCATGGATCGTGCTCAAAGTGAAATCATTTGGCGAGGGACTCCCTATCATGCCCGCACCCTTGGGGAGGTCAGCGTATGTCATGGAGTGTACTCTGAGAGTATATGATACCCGTTTCCTATACAAGAATGAAAGGTATCGTCAAATGACGAGGATGTTGTATTTGTGCCAGCACCCTTAAGGAGATTCATGCACTTTATAGCAATTTAAGATCGAATGCATCATCAAACCGTGAGGATGTCCGTATTTGTGCTGGCACCCTCGGGGAGGTCTGAGCACTTTACGGTATTCTAAGATCGAATGATGGTTATCCTACATTACACTTTTGCACACAATCACTCACAGTTCCACCATCTCATGGCCAATTGTTTAACCTCGTGTGTAGTCACGAGTAATGAGCAAGGAAGTCACCCCCTTGATCTCATACCTATGGGTTTGTCAAAAGGATCACGTACCTTGTACATATAGATCCTGTCAAAAGCCTTATCGGTCCTAGTGCATCCACCTGCGCTTCATCATGTAGAAAATAGATGAAGAAGCTAGGAGCGCCACAAGCTAATTGTAGAACTTGTTTGTGGTCTTGAAAAGGAATGTTCCTACACTATATTCCCATTGTAAAGATTTGCTTTCCTGAAGTGGATTTCAGATAAAATGTGTCCCTCCTCCTTAAGGAAAAAGTCGAATCATGACTCGAGGGTAATCCCACCAAAGTCACATCAAGCCCCGAAGTCCTAAGAAAATTGGGAGGAAGGACACCTAGTGGGAAAAGCACAAGGAAAGCATGACTTTATTACATGGAATGTCTTATGGGAATATTCTCAACAAGCCATTTATATGAACTTCCCGCTTATGGCATTGGGTGGACCAAAGGCATCAAACCTTATCCACCCTTATCATTAAGCAGACTAACTTTGGATGGATCATTGGTTGATAATCTATTGAATGTGTGAATAAGGGGTTGGGAATTCAAAGAATCTTAAAATAAACCACTTTTGGTTCAGGCACAATTCCACATCTCAGGGTAATCAGTTGACTCACCTAAATTCAGAATCACCTCCATCATCTCTTCGAAATTGTCGACTACCAGATGATTACAACCTAGTAAGCATGGATCCACCCAATATGGAAACACCTGAATAGGCTGGGTCCATCCGTGGAAACCTTCGAGATAAAAATGGCTGAAGTCAAAGAGGAAAGCTCGAGATATTACATACCTTCATAACCCTCCAGGCTGATCGAGGAATGAGCTAGCACCAGCAACAGGAGATGTAGACCAAAATGGAGCTATAGGTCATCGTGGAATTCTTCCCAGTCGACTTAGGGAACCATAGCATGTCGCCAACCGATCAAAGAGGATCTTCACCTACCCGACTGAATGGTCAATGAGGGGCCTATTCCAGGGTCCCTCCTCCTAGGGTAGTGATTGAAGATAAAGAAGAGGAATTTGAAGCACACGTCCACTTTGAGCCTCTAGAGACTGAGAAAGAAAGGAAGCTCAGACAGCAGTTGGAGAAGTTGGAGAATATAATTCGAGCAGGAAAAGTCTCAGAAGGCCAAGTAGTGGATTTTGAGGAAATGAGTTTCTTCTCTGGAGTAAGAATTCCAGAAAAATTCAAGTGGCAGACTAATAGATTTGATGGGTTGGGAGACCCCAAGGCTCATCTCAAGGTCTTCCTTAGCATCGCCAAGTCATGGCAACTTACAGATAACCAGATGGGGCAAACCTTTATGTTAACCCTATCGGGACCAGCATTAAGGTGGCTCACACAGTTGGAGTCATCACAAACTCAAAATTGGGTGACGGTGGTGAAGGCCTTCACAAAATAATACTCCTACAACACTGAGGTGGATGTGAAACGTTGGGAGCTTCATACGTTGAGGCAGAGCCTAAGGAAGGATTCATCGCCTTCTTGATGAGATTAGAGACAAGGCTCCCAAGATGGCAAATAGGCCTTTAGAGTAGAGCAAGTAGAGATGTTAATAGAGAACTTTTAAAGCCCTATTATGATGTTCTTTACTATCAACATTTATAAACTTTTGATGCCTTGATAGCCACCGGCATATGGTAGGAGAATAAAATTTTGAGAGAGGCCCGTATCAAGGATCCCCCAAGATACAAGCAAGAACACACAGGTCGAGATGGGGAAAGGTGCGAAAACTAATATGGTGAGTGTAGTCTAGCATCAGTCTCACTAGCCACTTCTTCACAACCCTTCATAATACAAGCAGATGCCAACCTAAAAAGGGTCCTCGCCTAAGAAGGCTATTTTCGATCGAGAATGCCCGTAACATCGCATATGAGAGTTAAAGAAGCAAGGATTGCTGGGACGGGGGCTCAGGCGATCAACAACCCTCCCATAGGCTGACCCTCTCTGGAATAGGTGTCACCTCCCTTAGATCTATGATCATCTTCCTCGAGAATCTTAGTTGAAACGTGACCTCTTCACTCAAGCATGCCTCTCCTCCAAGTCCACCCCAAGCGGCGGAAGATGTTAGTAAGTATTCTTCCATAGCCCGGCTTCCTCGGCGATCCACTCCTTTGGACCAAAATACCATGGTCCACATAAGGAGGTAAGGAAGACATATCTGTGGCCCCATGTACATGATGGGTCACATAGGCTTGTAGTCTGATACCTCATCATAGTGTCCACAAGTGGGAAGAACATTCAAATAAATGTACAATGAGATGCCTTTGTAGTAGCAAAGTAATTGGTAGTAGTTCCACCCCTTGGCCTCCTTAGTCAACATGTCATTTATCTCTGAAAAGTATCGGGACTCTAAGTCATAAGTGGAGTGGTAGGCGTACAGTCACCGAGATTCTTGACCATCGAATATTGGTGCCCCATGTCAAAGGGGATCTCCACCCCTTCACATAGGGCGATCCGCATCTCTTTAGTACCCGGTTCATGTATTACATGTTGGAGTAGAATAGCTGACCAATTTAGTGTAGTAGTACTTGTTGGGTTTTAAGATGCGGTACCACCCAACATCGTTAAACCATTAACAGAGATGGAATGCATAGAAGTCATTGGTCCTCACATAGACTCTCGGGTCCACATTGCGGTGCTTGAAGAGTTCCCAATGGTCTCGCTCGACCTGAGCGAGAACAAGATTGGGTTGAGCGGCGATGGCGTCTTGCTTTCTTGTTTAATGGCACGTCGAGTACATACGGAATCAAACATTGTTGCAATATGATTCCTAAGGATTAAGAATGAAAAAATAGGTTCAATGGCTGAATGTAAAGCTCACGAGAGGAAAATCACAAAACTAGGTTCTGGGGAGAAGGAACATACCTTTGGTGATAATACAACGCGATCGATCATGAAATAGCCAGAGGAAGGTAGGGAATAGGTTAAAAAGTCCTCCTTGGCCATTTTCACACCTTTTCCACAAGTTAGAATAGGGTTTTGTACAATGAAACCCAAGCCTGAGCCTATTCATAGCCGTTTTGGAGCCACCGAAAACAACCAACAGAAACATTGGGCATGCTTCCGGTGCTTTTAATGAAGTGAAAAATCCCAAATTTCTCTCTATTTTGCCCACCGAAAATACCACTATTAAATCTAAATTATTATTTTGTTGCCCTAATTGTGTGCTCCTTCTTGATCTACGGGCAATCAGATCCAAATATGTGTGGACCCCACCTATGCATACCCTAAACCTAATTTTCCTATCGTATATGTGGGGACCCACTATGCATGTATGTGTTTCAATTACATGCAACCTTGTATATGCATGTGCACTAATGGTTCCTCCACGAGTCATGTCACATAAGAACACTTAATCCCAATCCCATCGATCACTCCGTGCCTCACTTCCCTATATGGAATGGGGTAGACCCGATAATGCACCATCGGCTCCATCGGTACTTATAGCCGGATGTGGCATCCATCATGGATAACATGATGCGAGTAGAAGAAAGACAAAACAGTTTATGGCGGGATCGATGATTGGATCCGGCAATGGAAGCTTCGTAATGCACGGTTGCACCTCCTACTCCGGCACCCATTCAATACCCATTGGATTAGCTACCCTTCAAGCGTCGGTGGGGCACAAGTACATAGGTAGGTGTAAGACCCGATGGGATCAAGCCGGCCCATGTAGAGGGCTGGGCGGACTTGCGAAAATGATAAGAAGTTTTAACATCTTAGGCCCCATGCTTCTCAAGGTGGGCCAAGAACCGTTGTATCCATAGAGATGGATTGGTGAAATGGATAAGGTTTTTAGGTGATGGGCTGCGATGAGTAGAAAATTTTGTGTGTAGGCTATCGATTCTGAATAAGCGGATGATTGGTGGAGTGCCACCGAGCCTATTAGGGCTAGTAACCCAAACCCCCTTGGGCATACTTCAAAGGGCCTTCTTTGAGAACTATTTTTGAAAAGCTTCTAGGATAGAAGAGATGAGTTCTCTCGTTGGTTCAAGGTTCGATCGTGCTCAGTATTGCAATGCTTTGAGCTATTCCATTTACTCTGGGCATCTCGGAGGTGATATAGCTAAAGTGAAGAAGTTTGAGAAAGGGTAGAGGCTAGGTATTTGGTCAACCATTGTGGGGTTGAAAACTAGGACCTATCTTGAGGTGGTCCAAGTGGTAAATCTCTGAAGATCGGCATAGAAAACTTTATGGCCTAGCAAGTGACGGGAAAGAGGCCAATGAGATCTACTAATTCTAAGGTAGGTAGCAAAACTTTTCGAGTGCCCTATGTCAACCCAAATTCAGTGGAATTTAGGAAGCCTGATGCTAGTTAGACTTCCCAGTCCTCTCGATCTAGTGCTATATCTCAATCTTTAAGATCGAGCCTGAGGTGCTTTCATTGTGATCAACCAAGCCACATGGCAAGGACATGCCCCCATCGAAGGCTAGGTGATACACCATATACTATGCCACCTAGGCCCGTAGACATATTAAAACCTAGACGAGCAGCCCTACTAGGGCCAAAGACCACCGAGCGAGTGTTTGCTATGTTGTAGAAGATGCTAAGGCACTCGATGTAGTAGCGGTACATTATTGATATCATTATTCTGCTTGTAGATGCCCAATTTTGTCACCCTCCTCGGCTATGATGAAATATGGATCTTGGATGAGACTTCGACTTCCGATCGGAGTCTTGATGGAAACATTTTCCTACCTAAAACCACGGAAATCCTCGAGCGGAGAGAGAAAGGTCTAGTTTTGACTTTTCATATATAAAGGAATCGATCAAGATGACCATACAGATTGATAGTGCTCGAAACACGATTACGATGATATGATACGTCAAAATCGGACCGCGGATCTCCGATAATCATCCCCAAAAATTATGCCTTCCGCACATATGCGCTTGCGGATAGTCTCACTTTGGAAACATGAAAAAATCCCTCCCTAACCCAAACACCCTAAAATTCATTCCCTCCCTACTCAGATAACCCCAAAACACTCCTGGGTCCAAAACCTTAGAAATCCTTGTGCGGGAGGGAAGGGGTCCAATTTTGACTCTTTATATAGGAAAGAATCCGGTCAAGATGACCATACAGATGGATAGTGCTCGAAATCGATTTTGGCGATTATGGTACACAAAATCAGGTGATGGGTCTCTGTAACCTTCCTTGGAAAATCATATTTTTTCGCATGCATGTCGCACATTGCCGAGCCCATGACCTTGCCACACCTTTGTGTCGGCCCATAAGCCATGCACCTTTGTTCACGCACACCGTGCTTGTGCCCGCTCACCTTGCACATGGCCCGCACATCGTGCACATGGCCTGCACACTGTGCTCATTACCCGCACACCCATGTATTCGAGCACCTGTGATATCACCCTCACCCCATGCCTAAAATTTCTCTCCTCTTGCTTTTCTGAAAACTAGCTTTTCTGGCTAAACTTTCTTTCTCCTCTCGCTTTTCTAAAAACTAACTTTTTCGACAAAACTTTCTCTCTCCCTTTTTTCTGAAATTTGCCTTTTTGGCTAAACTTTCTCTCTCCTCCCACTTTTTTGAAAACTACCTTTTTCAGATAGAACTTTCTCTCTCCTCCTGTTTTTTTGAAAACTACCTTTTTTGGTAGAACTTTCTCTCTCCTCCTGCTTTTCTGAATACTACTTTTTTTGGCTAAACTTTCTCTCTCCTCTTGCTTTTTCTGAAAACTACCTTTTTTGGCTAAGCTTTCTCTCTCCTCTTGCTTTTTCTGAAAACTACCTTTTTTGGCTAAACTTTCTCTCTCCTCTTGCTTTTTTGAAAACTATATTTTTCGGCTAAACTTTTCTCTCCTCCCACTTTTCTGAAAACTACCTTTTTTGAATCACCTTTTTTCAGCTAAAATTTCTCTCTCCTCCCTTTTTTTTTTTTTTTTTTTAAAAACCCCCTTTTATCAACTATACAAAAGCCCTCTCCACCTATTTTTGCCTTCAACCTCCCCTTTACTCATTGGACAAAAATCTTATCTCTTCACTTTAGGCAAGAGCCCCGCTTTCGCCCACTGGATAAAGAGATTTCCCCTTTCCTATTTGGTTGAAAAAAACTATAAATACACCCCTCCTTTAGAAAAAGACAAACCAACAGACACCTGAATCCCCTTTCAGAGTGAAATTTTCCTCCCCTCCCCCCCTCTTGATTTTCTTCTGATCTTCATCAAGATCTAAAAACTCATTCAGATCTTCGAAGTGTTCTTCGGGATCTTAAAGAACTTCAATCCAAATTCTTCGTTAGATCCAATTTTTAGCCAAAAACAGTATGTTCTTGAGCCACCTCCCTTGAGTGTTTTTGAGTGTTCTTGAGTGTTCTTGAGCGTTCTTGGCGTTCTTGAGATAGAAACCCCCCCTTTTGAGGTTCTTTGGGTCTACGAAGAGATCTTGGTTAAGATCTGAAACTTTGTTCGGCTCTTCAAAGTGTTCTTTGGGACTTTGGAGTTCTTCAATCCATTTTTAGGTCAGCCCATTTCTTTTCAAAATAGACTTTCCTAGCCAAACCTCTGTCCGAGTGTCCCTGGAATATTATGGCCATTCCTAGCGGAAGCTCTGTCGAAGTGCCACTTCAAACTAGCCCTCCATTAGCCTATCCCCAATGGAAGCTCTGCTGGAGTGCCACCTCAGCCTAGCCCTCCCTTAGCCTATCCCCAGCGGAAGCTCCATCAGAGTGCCACCTCATCCCAAGCCCAGAAATAACCTTTCCTAGCTGAACCTCTATCCGAGTGTCCCTGGAATATTTCTAAAAATAGCCATTCCCAGTGGAAGCTCTGTCGAAGTGCCACCTTAGCCTAACCCTCCCTTAGCCTATCCCCAACGGAAGCTTTGCCAGAGTGCCACCTCATCCCAAGCCCGAAAATAGCCTTTCCTAGTAGAAGCTCTGTCCGAATCCAAATCTAGAAATAGCCTTCCCTAGCCGAAGCTCTGTCTGAATCCAAATCTGAAAGTGACCATTCCTAGTTGGAACTCTGTTCGGATACCATCACAATCAACATCTCTCAAAAAAATAAAGTTGGAGGTTAAGACCATCTTCCCCTGAGCCGGAAGAACATAAAAGATAGTCCGAGCTGATACCAATCAGGGGCACACCCCTCTTGACCCAAAACAGGGGTCAAATTCAGGTATAATCTCTCTCCTCATTTAAGCATAATGTAGATATCTAATAAGCCTTGTTTTAGTGTATATAGTAGTTTGAATTCAATTAATGTATATATGTGTGATAACTTAGCCATACATGTGGAATAGTAATAATTATGGAAAATGTTCGTTCTTAAGTATCTAGCAAGAAGATCGGTTGAACTAGGAAGATTGGGTGCTTAACACCTTCCCAACTCTGTAACCTGACACTTACTCCAAATCTCTGAACCAAACCAAATTTTGGGCCCTTTTCTTAAGAAGTGCCCTCGGTTCCTAGGCCCATAACCCTAGGTGGTGACTCCAAACCCCATTTTCATGATTCCGATCCGTGAATTGGACCATCATCAAAACCCTTGTCTCAAATGATGAATTTTACACTCTTATGAAATAGGCCTCCACGTATCTCCAAGTGGCAATATGGCGGTCGCGAGGCACTGCAGCACCACTTAAACCCCTCCCCTCACATGAAGGTGAAGAGAGAGAGAGAGAGGCAGGATCCATCTCCAGCCACTACCCTTATAGTGGCGACTCCTTGAGATAAATGTCAAGCTTCTAATACTAGAAGCTACCTTTAAATGCAAGAACATTTTCCACCACATTTTTTTGAAGACGTGTTTAGCTAACCCCATGTTTGTAATTATATTCACTAACCGCATCATGGATCGTGCTCGAAGTGAAATCATTTGGCGAGGGACTCCCTATCATGCCCGCACCCTCGGGGAGGTCAGCGTATGTCATGGAGTGTACTCTGAGAGTATATGATACCCGTTTCCTATACAAGAATGAAAGGTATCGTCAAATGATGAGGATGTTGTATTTGTGCCAGCACCCTCAAGGAGATTCATGCACTTTATAGCAATCTGAGATCGAATGCATCATCAAACCGTGAGGATGTCCATATTTGTGCTAGCACCCTCGGGGAGGTCTGAGCACTTTACGGTATTCTAAGATCGAATGATGGTTATCCTACATTACACTTTTGCACACAATCACTCACAGTTCCACCATCTCATGGCCAATTGTTTAACCTCATGTGTAGTCACGAGTAATGAGCAAGGAAGTCACCCCCTTGATCTCGTACCTATGGGTTTGTCAAAAGGATCACGTACCTTGTACATATAGATCCTGTCAAGGAAGCCTTGTCGGTCCTAGTGCATCCACCGCACGCTCGCATCATGTAGAAAATAGATGAAGAAGCTAGGAGCGCCACAAGGTAATTGTAGAACTTGTTTGTCGTCTTAAAAAGGAATGTTCCTACACTATATTCCCATCGTAAAGATTTGCTTTCCTGAAGTGGATTTCAAATAAAATGTGTCCCTCCTCCTTAAGGAAAAAGTCGAATCGTGACTCGGGGTAATCCGACCAAAGTCACATCAAGCCCCGAAGGCCTAAGAAAATTGGGAGGAAGGACACCTAGTGGGAAAAGCACAAGGAAAGCATGACTTTATTACATGGAATGTCTTATGGGAATATTCTCAACAAGCCATTTATATGAACTTCCGCTTATGGCATTGGGTGGACCAAGGCATCAAACCTTATCCACCCTTATCATTAAGCGACTAACTTTGGATGGATCATTGGTTGATAATCTATTGAATGTGTGAATAAGGGTTGGGAATTCAAAGAATCTTAAAATAAACCACTTTTGGTTCGGGCACAATTCCACATCTCGGGGTAATCAGTTGACTCACCTAAATCCAGAATCACCTCCATCATCTCTTGAGATTGTTGACTACGGATGATTACAACCTAGTAAGCATGGATCCACCCAATATGGAAACACCTGAATAGGCACAGGTCCATCCTTGGAAACCTTGCGAGACAAAAATGGCTGAAGTCAAAGAGGAAAGCTCATATATTACATACACTTCATAACCCTCCGAGCTGATCCGAGAATGAGCTAGCACCGACAAGGAGATGTAGACCAAAATGGAGCTATAGGTCATCGTGGCAATTCTTCCAGTCGACTTAGGGAACCATAGCATGTCGGCCAACCGATCAAAGAGGATCTTCACCTACCCATTGAATGGTCAATGAGGGCCTATTCGAATCCCTCCTCCTAGGGTAGTGATTGAAGATAAAGAAGAGGAATTTGAAGCACACGTCCACTTTGATCCTCTAGAGACGGAGAAAGAAAGGAAGCTCAGACATTAGTTGGAGAAGTTGGAGAATATGATTCAAGCAGGAAAAGGCTCAGAAGGCCAAGCAGTGGATTTTGAGGAAATGAGTTTCTTCTCTGGAGTAAGAATTCCAGAAAAATTCAAGTGGCAGACTGATAGATTTGATGGATCGGGAGACCCCAAGGATCATCTCAAGGTCTTCCTTAGCATCGCCAAGTCATGGCAACTTACAGATAACCAGATGGGGCAAACCTTCATGTTAACCCTATCGGGACCAGCATTAAGGTGGCTCACACAGTTGGAGTCATCACAAACTCAAAATTGGGTGACGGTGGTGAAGGCCTTCACAAAATAATACTCCTACAACACTGAGGTGGATGTGAAATGTTGGGAGCTTCATACGTTGAGGCAGAGCCTAAGGAAGGATTCATCGCCTTCTTGATGAGATTCAGAGACAAGGCTCCCAAGATGGCAAATAGGCCTTTAGAAGCAGAGCAAGTAGAGATGTTAATAGAGAACTTGTTAAAGCCCTATTATGATGTTCTTTACTATCAACATTTATAAACTTTTGATGCCTTGATAGCCACCGGCATATGGGCGGAGAATAGAATTTTGAGAGAGGCCCAGTATCAAGGATCCCCCCAAGATACAAGCAAGAACACCTGAGTCAGATGGGGAAAAGGTCTGAAAACTAATATGGTGAGTGTAGTATAGCAGTCAGTCTCACTAGCCACTTCTTCACAACCCTTCATAATACAAGCAGATGCACCGACCTAAAAGGCTCCTCGCCTAAGAAGGCTATTTTCTGATCTGAGAATGCCTGTAACATCTGCATATGAGAAGTTAAAGAAGGATTGCTAGGGACAGTGGCTCGAGGCGATCAACAACCCTCCTCTAGCTTGGTATAGGGATCATGAGTATTGTGTCTACTACACTCGGAAGGGCACAATATTGAAAGATATTTAGGTTTACAACATGTAATTCAGGACTTGGTAGACAATGGAACCATTAAGGTCAAGATCAAGTAGCCTCCTAATATCAATACCAATCCACTCCACGATCATGTGAATAATCGGATGAAGAAACTATGAAGTGACCCCACTTATCTCATTATACCTAGAGCTTAGAAGAATCATATGAATGCCGCTTATAGGAAAATCATGAGTCAAAGGGTTGGAGTCATAAGAGCTTCGGAAGAGAGAATCATTAGATGAAGAGTCGGAAGATCGGGTGCCCCGTCCATCCCTCCTCATCGAAGAATCCTTTGACGCATTACTAGCCTTGCCATATTATCAGCCTTTGCCATATTATCAGCCTCGCCATATCATCACCCTTTCCCCCACCATCAAAGTAGAGGAACCTCTTCATCCTATCACCCCCAATCTTTATATCCTACCTCTCACATTACATCATTTTCATATCATTCCACTTCATATCCATCATCACCCTCATACTAATCCCATTCTCAAGGTTTAGTGTATAACCCAAAAGAAGGATGGACGGACTGGTACAATTGAAAGGATATGCTTGCACTACCAGATTCCCCAAAGATGACTTCATCTACAGGGTCAGTATATGCATTGGGGAAAGACCAGGAGAGTGATCCCACTTCTCTAATTTAGCCAGCCGTAACTTCAAAAGACAATCCAGAGGTAATTGAAGAGATTACAGTTGATCTTCTCAGAGCAGTAACCACATTGGCTATAGGGGGAGCAGATCAAAGAATACACTTCCTTAATCCACATAGGGAGTGACACAGAGGATGATGAGTTAAGACTGGTCCAACTTCGAGCCAGCAATGATAGGACCAACCCTATGGAGATCTTCTAGTCCATACACTCTGAATACTACGAGAGTTTAGATGTCAGAGAATTTGATGGTCCTAAGGAATTTGAGGAAGAATCAAGTGGGAGTGAAATCAACAAAGAAGAGGACGATGATGATGATGATGATGATGAGGACGAAAATGAAGATGAGAAGGATGGAGATGACTGATTCTCGAGAGGATGATGGGTATCTAGATTGGGATGACTACCAAGGGCCTTGGTACAATGATTATGATGATGAGTTAGAATATTACTCACCATAACATCCGATGTGTTTCTCAGTCTACGCTATTGGCAATGATGACCTAATAGCTGATCTAATAAGTGGCATTTACCCTTCCCTATGTATGGAGGGAGATGATTCTATATAAGATTCAGAGAATGAGGGGGAATCTAGAGAGTCGACGGAAGTTTATATAGATGAATAGTACTCCACATTTGAGTTGGAAGAAAAACTGTGTGAAGTGTATTCCAACACATTGAGAATGCAAGAAAGGATAAGAGAAATTGACAAAATGTTAGGGGAAGTAACTGTCAATGATCTTTACTACCGGGAGCAATTGGATAATCTAGAGGAAATAGGACTAGATGATACAATCGCAGAGGCAGTAGATGCTGCATTCTAATAGCTTTCCAATGCAGTCAAGAAGCTACGAGCTAGGGCAATGGATATTTGTGGAGGTTCTCGACTTCCCACCCCAATAAAGGAAGGGGAATCAGAAGAAAATGATTCTATGGTGGGGATAATCACCCTAACAACAGTGATGATGAAGATAGTTATCCCATCGAGATTATTGTGAAAAACTAATCGACGTGATAGAAACTAGAAGTGGGAAAGACTATAAGGGCAAGGCTCTAGTAGTAGAGTAGCCAAGGACTAATGAGGCCGGAACTAGCCGCATAAAGAAAGAGCCAGAGAACCCGATCTTGGCTCAACTCAAGAAATCCCAGGCAAATATCTCCATTTAGGGATTGTTGATGGTATCCCCTTCGCACCATGAAGTTGTTTTAAGGTCTCTCGCTAATGTACAAGTGCTGATGGAGATAAATCTGATGCACCTCACACATATAGTAGGATCCACATATGCAGTGCAGTCCCTGATGTTCTCGGATTACGAGCTTCTTATGGAAACCCAACACAATCGGGCTCTCCACATTACAATTGAATGCCTTGACAAAGTAGTTCCCCAGGTTCTTGTTGACAATGGGTCCACTTTGAATGTGTTGCCATTGAGATCAGCAAAGAGTATCGGTGCCAACTTGGAAGAAATGAGGCCAACCACCCAAACCATAAGGGCATACGATAATACCAAGAGGAAGATCCTTGGCATCATTACCCTTGCTGTAAAGATTGGCCCGGTGAAGTTTGATGTTGATATCCAAGTCATCGATATACCGGTAGCTTTTAACATGCTTTTGGGAAGGCCTTGGTTGCATCCTTTGAAGGCGGTGTCCTCTAGCCTCCATAAAAAAATGAAGTTCATTCATAAGGGGAAGGTGGTTTTAGTGGCCGGAGATCATGAAGTGGTTAGCAAATTGGCCAACATTGAAAATGGGGAAGAATAAGACTAGGAGGTGCAACTGAGTGGTTTTGAAATAGACACCACTTGCGCAGCCATTGCTAAAGAAGCTCCAAAGGAGAAAATACTGACTAACTATGAAGCCATCTGAAGTCCGCCAGTGAATTAGATGATGAAGAACATGCAATATTTTCCTGGCATGGGGTTGGGGAAATATCACCAAGGAGTTCCCAAGTAGCCTAGTTTGGAAGTGAATAAATGAAAGAATGGTCTCGGATACACTCCAACTATCAAAGGGAAGAAAGTGCTGAGGATGACAAAGAAGATCTTTGTCACTTACTACCCTACTCTCAATGGATACTTTGTGAAAGAAGGCAAGGATTTCCCCTTTTGTGAGAATGTAGAGCTGTGGTTTGATAAAACCTCCACCAAGATGCAACCAGGACTTAAAATTTTCTTCCAAGACGAGTTTGATTGGTGACTCATGAAGTGGAACAATAGAAAATGCTAGTCAAAGAAGGTGACCTAGACAGTTGCATCACTAGGATAGTAGAAATTACATTGATCGAGACTGGGTCTTCCTCTGATGATCCTATAACATTGATCCAATCAAAGGAGGCACCTAGTCCTCGAGTTCTCATGAAGAAAGAATGGGAGAAGAAGATAAGGCTCACCTGGAGTCGACGGCTTCCCATTGATTTGAAAGGTTTCATTTGTTCTCTCCTACAAAGGCCAAGAACCCAAGAGTTGCATGAGCTCAAGCCCCATCTATGAGGGTAGTAGCCAGAGATGGATCCCCATCCTTTCTCCTCTCTCTCCCTTTATCTTCGTGGTGAGGGGGAGGTGGCTCAAGTCGCACGTGCTTCGCTTGCGGGCCCTACACCACCGTATCGCCCCTTAGAGATATGTGGAGGCTTATTTCTAAGGGGGAAAAATCGTCATTAGAGATGAGGGTTTTGATGATGGTCCAATTTGGGGATTGGGATCATGCAAATGGGGTTTGGAGTTACCGCCTAGGGTATGGGCCTAGGACCCGGGGGTGGGTTCGATTCTTGAGAAAAGGGCCCAAAATTTGGTCTAGTCCAGAGATTTAGGGTAAGTGTCAGGTTACAGAGTTGGAAAAGTGTTAAGCACCCAATCTGCCTGGTTCAACTGGTCTTCTTGCTAGATGCTTGAGAACGAACATTTTCTATATTTATTGTTATTCCCTATGTATGGCTAAGTTATCACACATATATACGTTAATTGAATTCAAACTATTATATACACTAAAATAAGGCTTATTAGATGTCTACATTATGCTTAAATGGGGAGACAGATTATACCTGAATTTGACCCCTGTTTCGGTTCAAGAGGGGTGGGCCCCTAGTTGGTACCGGCTCAGACTGTCTTTCGTGTTCTCTTGGCTCAGGGGAAGATGGTCTTGACCTCCAACTTCCTTTCTTGAGAGATACTGAATGTGATGGTATCCGGATAGAGTTTCGGCTAGCAACAATTGCTTTCAGATTTGGATTCGGACAGAGCTTCGGCTAGGAAAGACTATTTCCAGATTTGGATTCGGACAGAGCTTCGACTAAGGAAGACTATTTCTAGATTTGGATTCGGATAGAGCTTCGGCTAGGGAAGGCTATTTCTGGGCTTGGAATGAGGTGGCACTCTGGTAGAGCTTCCGCTGGGGATAGGCTAAGGGAGGGCTAGGGGTGGCACTTCAGCAGAGCTTCTGCTGGGAATGGCTCTTCCTAAAAAGATTACAGGGACACTCGGATAGAGGCTAAGCTAGGAAAGGCTATTTCCAGGCTTGGGATGAGGTGGAACTCCGGTAAAGCTTCCGCTAGGAATGGCTATTCCTAGAAATATTTTAGGAACATTCGGACAGAGGTTCAGCTAGGAAAGGCTATTTCTGGAAAAAATTAGCTGACCTAAAAATGGATTGAAGAACTCCAAAGTCTTGAAGAATACTTTGAAGATCCGAATAGAGTTTCAGATCATAACAAAGATCTCTTCCTAGACCCGAAGAGCCTTAAAAAAGGAGGGTTTCTATCTCAAGAACGCTCAAGAACACTCAAGAACACTCAAGAACACTCAAAGGAGGTGGCTCAAGAACATACTGTTTTTGGCTAAAAGCTGGATCTAGCTAAGGTTTTGGATTGAAAATCTTCAAGATCCCGAAGAACACTTTGAAGGTCCAAATGAGTTTTTGGATCTTGATGAAGATCGCTTTGAAGATCAGAAGAAAATCAAGAGAGGGGAGGGGAGGAAAATTTCACTCTGAAAGGGATTCAGGTGTCTATTGGTGACTTTTTTCTATGGGAGAAGGGGGGTATTTATAGTTTTTTTCAACCAAGTAGGAGAGGGGGGAATCCCTTTATCCAGTGGATGAAAGGGGCTCTTGCCTAAAGTGAAGAGATAGGATTTTTGTCCAATGGGTAAAAGGGGGGTTGAAGGCAAAAATGGGTGGGGAGGGCTTTTGTCCAGTGGGTAAAATGGGGTTTTCAGAAAAGGGAGTAGAGAGAAATTTTAGCTTGGAAAAAGGTGATTTTAGAAAAGTGGGAGGAGAGAAAGTTTTACCAAAAAAGGTAATTTTGAAAAGCAAGGAGAGAGAAATTTTATTAGAAAGATAGTCTTTGGTAAAGCAAGAGGAGAGAGAAGGTTTTTTCGGGGGTGCAGGTGATGTCACGGGCGCACGAATGCATGGGTGTGCGGGCCATGTGCATGGTCTACTGGCCATGTGTGCATGGTGTGCGGGCATGGTGTGCACGGTGTGCAGGCATAGTGTGCATGGTGTGTGGCTGGGGCCTGCACACTATATGGTAGGGCCACGAACAGTGTACAACGGGGCTGTACACAGCATGCAGCAGGCATGTGCACAACGTACGATGGGGTAGCGCACAGCGTGCAGCAGGCCAGAGCACAATGTGCGGTAGGCCCGCTTACAGCATGCAGCAGGGCCGCGCACAACGTGCAGTAGGCTAGCGCACAGCGTGCAGCAGGCCAGTGCATAGCGCATGGCAGGCCTACTCACAGCATGCGGTGGGGCAGCACACAGCGTGCAGTAGGCCCACAGTGTGCAGCAGGCCCGTGCACAGCATGCAGTAGGCCCGTGCATAGCGTGCGGTAGGCCTGTGCACAGGTGTCCGGCCAGGCTGGGCTTGGATGGGTTGGCTGGGCTGGTTGGATTGGCTGAGCTTGCTAGGTTGGATGGCTTGGTTAGGCCGGCTGGTTGGGTGGCCAGTCGGGCCAGTGTGCGCGACATGCTTGGGAAAAAATATGATTTTCCAGGAATGATTGCCAGAGATCCGTCTGTCCGATTTTGGCATACCATATATCATTGGAATTGTATTTTTGAGCACTATTCATCTATATGGTCATCTTAATCAGATTGCTTCATATATGAAAAGTCAAAATTGGATCCCTTCCCTCCAGCACGGGGATTTCTAGGGTTTCAGTCCCGGGAGTGTTTCGGGGTTATCTGGGTAGGTAGGGGATGAATTTTAGGGTGTTTGGGTCAAGTGAGAGATTTTTCCGGGTTTCCAGTGGGACTATCCATGTGCGCGGCATATGTGCAGGAAGGCACGACATGTGCACAAAAAAATGTGATTTTCTGGGAATGATTACCGGAGATCCATCTGTCCGATTTTGGCGTATCATATATCATCGAAATCGTATTTCTAAGTAATATTCATCTGTATGGTCATCTTTACCAGATTCCTTCATATATGAAAAGTCAAAATTACGCCTTCCTCTCTCCCACGTGGGGATTTCTAGGATTTTGGATAGGGGAATGTTTCCATCAGCATATCTGTTGGTCGGAAGTTATGTCCAAGATCCATATTTCATCGTAGCTAAGGGGGGTGATAAAATTGGGTGTCTACAAAATACCCCCCTTTGGCGAGGCTTGTGCCAGCGGTCAAAGGGTAAAAAAAACGACCACATTTTGTCACCCAGAGCATGTACTGTCGTCATCTTGCTCAGTTATGACGGAGTTGAAAATGCAACAGATAATATCTCCTACCTACTTTGAAGTTGAGGACTTACTTGGGGTTACCAATTGTGGAAAGGAATTCGCTACTCTTCCAATCCTATAAAAAAGGTTAGTACTTCAATCCTGATTCTTTCTTAGTTGGGCTTCGTATGTGCCAGTTCAGGGAAATATGGTCTCTAGGCTAGGTCTTTTGAGCCAATCTGAACTATCTGGGACCGATGGTTACAAGAGAAATTCTCTGTTCTTCCAATCTTGCAATAAATAAAAAACAATTGATTTTTTAATTTTCCTTAGCTGAGCTTCACATATGCTAGGTCAGGGAATTAGGTTTTCCAAGCAGGTTCTTTCGAACCGAGCTGGGCTTTCTGGTCTTCTAGGTCGGTTCTTTCGAACTGAGCTGGGCTATCTGGGACCGGGTCAATGCAATTGGGCTGCCTGGGGCTGGGTTAATCATGTCTTTTCTTGATTTTTCCTTGATTCTTGATTTTTTGTTTAGAATCTGATTCTTGATGATGGCTTTTAACCCATAGGGATTTGTTCCTGCATTTCTTGCAAACACAAACACAAACACATGGATATTCTCTTTTTTTTTTTTTTTTCCCTCCCCTTGTTTGTTCATTATTTTATTTCAACATCTCTATGAAAACTTACTTTTGGCACAAAAGAAAATCTTTCTTCCTCTTTTTTTTTTTCTGCTTGCTTGCAATGCTTAGGCACAATCAATTCCATAACTCAAGTCATAATTAGAATAATCAGGATTACACGAGAATCCAAATACTTCCTCATTCCATTACCAAGTGAATTACATGAAAAGGGGGACCACCTTCCTACCATAGATGGGATAGATGAATAATAAGGTGGGGAGACAATTCTTGAGGTGGGTGAATGTTTACTAACTCTTCTGGGTCCGTCTCCTCAAGCCCGTATTGTCGACTAATGTACATAGGCAAATAAAAGGACGTGTGTGTCAATCCCATTAGTCTGATATAGTTGTGACCAGGGGTCTTCATAAAAAAGTCTTCTTGTGGCTCTCTGGGCACCTCTATGTGATAGGCTGCACAATCCTTTCCTACAAGTACTTCTTCCAATCGGTGATAAGATCAAATTTTGGAACTTCTCTCTTATCTCGGTAACAAAAAACTCCCAGTGGGTTTCCCCTTAATGGTATGGTGAGCTTTATTTTCTCGAGGTACCAAATTTAAAAAATAGTAGGACTTTCCTGATAATGATCTAGTCTAAATTTATGGCCATATCTCATGTCATCAAATCCCTTGAATGTCTCTACAAGAACCATAGGGACGATGTCACCTCCCTTCTTCAACTGCTTTACTACCTCAATCAGAACAGATGGTGCACCATTACCAGGAGTGCGGAGAACATAACAAGCTATCATGCAAAGTAAATAAGCATCTAGGGATTGCTGCTGATGGATTCCTCCCATTTGTAGATATTGGATGAAGATCTGAGCCACCTTTAGAATATCGATCTTCCCATACCTGAAAAACTGCTTTACTTCTTCTTCTTTCCATCCCAAGAAATCTTCAATTTCCTCTAAGAAATCTTTCTTCAAAGAGGGTTGGAACAAACTGCCTTTGGGTGGAGATAACATACAAACCCGAAATTCTTCAAGAGTTGGGCAAATCTCTACTAATCCAAACCGAAATACATGCAGGTTGGCATCCCAGTGTAGAGGCACCTGTCGGAGTAATTGGTGATGTAGCTTCACATATCCAACTTGGCCAAGAAATGACACATTAATGGATTCCAGCAATCCTGGTGCCCTCACATTTATGTCTAAGGTCCATTTCCTCAATGTCTTATCCAACGAGCCCATGAATTTTCCTGAAACTCATACAATCAATGAGATATTATGATTTATCAAAGCCGTACTCATTGGCTAATGATTCAAACAAGCCTTTACCACTGTTGCATCAAGCTCTTCTTTTTTTTTGTTTTTTTTTTGTTTTTACTTTGACTGATCAAGGGTGGAGAATAAACTGGTGCCAAGTGGTGATTTTCTTTTAGGGAATCGAATCCTAGATAAGAATGGACGGACCATAGGTGAACGACTGATACCTAATGGCCTTTCATGCCAAATGGTGATTCTTGGGGGATAGAATCTTAGGTAAGAAGTGATGGACCAATGGGTGGATGATTGATACCTAATGGCCTTTTATGCCAAATGGCGATTTTTGGGGGACACAAACTATGATGATCTTTTAAGATACCTTAATTATTAATTAAGGAACCAATTTATTGCCTTAGATGGTTGAGACCGCACTTGCACATGTCAAATTGCCTATGTATCCTTTGAAAGGAATCAGGTCTGATGTAGTTCAGGCTATTCACCCTTTCAGACATAATATTTCTTGAGTTGATCCATGTTAACGATCGGTATTTCTTCGCCATTGTGGTCTATGAGTTTCATAGCTTTCCCTTGTAGAATTTCTTTAACAGTGAATAGGCCGCTCCAGTTGGGTCTAAATTTTCCTCTTGGGTCATGAATTGGGGCTCTTTGTTCTCGGAGAACAAGTTCACCCCCCTCCATGTGGCGGGGCTTTACATTTTTGTTAAAGGCCCTGGCCATTCTCAGTTGATACTTCTTCAAATTATCCATGGCTTTCATGCGCCTTTCATCAAGAAAATTGAGCTGGTCATGTCTGGCCTTCACCCACTCTCCTTTAGGTAGCTGACTATCAAGAAGCACCCTTAGGGATGGTACTAGGATTTCCACGGGTAGAACTGCTTCAACCCTATATACCAAAGAGAAAGGGGTTACCCCTGTCGAGGATCGTACAGAAGTCCGATATGCCTATAAGGCAAGGGCTAACTTTTTAGCTACTTCTACTGCCCCATTAGTCTGTAGCCTGTAAGTGGTAGAGCGATGTCTTTTGATACCAAATTTTGTGTATATTTTGTTGATCTTGCCCCAAAAGTGAGATCCTTGATCTGATTTCAATTCTTAAGGTACTCCATATCAGGAAATGATGTTTTCCTGGATAAACTTGGCCACCTTAGCAGATGTGAGGACTGCATAGGACTGAGCTTCTATCCACTTGGTGAAATAATCAATAGCTACCAAGATGAACTTGTAGCCGTTGGATGCTTTAGGGTTGACCTTTCCAATGATATCAATGCCCCAAGTGGAGAATGGCCAAGAAGAATTGAGCGAATGCAACTTTGTTGGCGTGATATGTATGATGTTAGCAAATATCTGACACTTGTGGCATTTCTTGATGAAGTCCACGCAATCTACTTCCATTGTGTTCGATAATATCCGACTGGGATCTTCTTAGATAACATCTTGGCATTCATGTGGGGTCCACAAAGACCTTGATGAATTTTTTCCATGATAGTTGTAGCTTGTTCCTCATCTACACACAACTACCGTATTCCATCATAAGACCATTTGTATAATAGATCCTCTTGGAGAATGGCTGGGTGGAATATCTTCTCAGAAACTTCTTCTCTCTATCAATTGCTTCAACTAGATACTTCCTTTCCCTAATGAAATCCACTATTTGAGCGAACCAAGACTGACCATCTACAGTGAGAGAGTTCACCAAATTCTGATAAATGGACCTGCTTCTTTGTTCTACCAAGAATGGTCAGACTCTAGCCATAGGGTTGCACTCTACCATAGAAGCTAAGGTTGCAAGGGCATCAGCAAACCGATTATTAACCCTCGGCAAGTATTCGAATGAAATCTTCTCAATGTGTTCAATCACCTCTTCCAGATGCTCTTGATATGACTTCAGCTTCTCATCTTAGTTTTCCACTTTCCCTGTGTCTGACAGATGACAATGGATGAATCACCGTAAACCTTGATCCTTTTCACCCCAATGGTTAAAGCAGTTTCGAGCCCCAAAGCATAAGCTTCATACTCAGCAATGTTGTTGGTATATGGGAAGTCGAGACAGAATGATGAAGGTAAATAAAGACCTTCAGGAGTGACAAGTAATATTCTCATACCACATCCCTTCTGATTGGCTGTTCCATCAAAGAATAACTGCTATTCATTAACTGTGTCTTCTTCCTCTACCGCGATGATTTCTTCATCGGGAAAGGCATCATCCAAAGATCTTCCATCTTCTGTGGGGTGAGCAGCCAAATGATCGGCTATGGCCTGCCCCTTGATAGATTTTTGAGTAACATAGGTGATGTCAAATTCTGATAGCAAAAGCAACCAACGGGCCATCCTTCCTATTAAGGCCGGTTTCTCGAAGAGATATTTGATGGGGTCCATCTTTGAGATCAAATGCACCAAATAGGAAACCATGTAGTGTCGTAACCTTTTAGTTTCCCAAATCAATGTAGCACAAGTTCTTTCCAAAGATGTGTACCGGGTCTCATATTCCAGAAACTTCTTGCTGAGGTAATATAAGGCTTACTCTGCCCCCCTTTCCATTTCCTTCTATGATAACCAAGAGCCCATGGAATATTCTCCCATAGACAGATACAACAGAACTGGTTCTCCTTCCGCTGGCGGTGTCAATACTGGTGGGTTCATAAGGTACTCCTTGATCTTGTAAAGGCTTGTTGGCATTGGTCATTCCATTCCGTGGGCTGATCCTTCTTCAGTAGCTTGAAAATTGGTTCATAGATTGTAGTCAACTGAGCTATGAATTTGCTAATATATTGGATGTGACCAAGAAATCTTTGTATTTGCTTCTCAGTCCGGGGCATAGGCATTTCCTAAATTGCCTTGATCTTGATGGGGTTGACTTCAATACCTCTTTCACTCACCAAGAAGCCCAACAACTTTCCCATCGTTGCCCCGAATACACACTTCTGAGAGTTCAACTTCAGCTGATACTTCTTGATTCTTTCAAAGAATCGCCTTAGTTCGGGAATATGCCCCTGCCAATCTTTAGACTTTACTATCATGTTGTCCACATAGACTTCCACATCTTTGTTCATCATGTCATGTAATATGGCCATAGCTGCCCTTTGATAGGTTGCCCAGTCTTCTTGGTCAAAAGGCATCACCTTATAACAATAGGTTTCCCACGAATTAGTGAAGGTTGTTTTCTCGATCTTACGGGTGCATGCTTATTTTGTTGTATCGAGAATCTATCCATGAATGATAATAAAGCATGCCTGCCGTATTCTCCACTAATACATCAATGTGAGGTAATGGGAAGTCATCTTTAGGGCTTACTTTGTTAAGATCTCAAAGTCTATGCACATTAATACGTTTCCATTTTCTTTGGTACTAGTACAATATTGGCCAACCATTAGGGTACTTTACCACTTGTAGGAACCCCACATTCCATTACAACTTTTCTCTGATCTTTTCACTCCATTACAGTCGTATTCTTCAGAGCTTCTGTTTTACCGACTTTGCCCTAGGGTAAGTTGGCAATCGATGCTGCATAATGTTGGGGTCGATACTGAGCATATCCTCGTAAGACCAAGCAAAGACCTCGATGAATTCCTTCAGAAGATTACTCATCTGTTCTACTTCTTCGTCATCAAGGGTAGTGCCAATTTTTACCTCTCGAAGGCATTGGTTGGTTCCTAGATTAATAATCCGAGTATCCTCACGGATGGGTTGGGCTTTCTTTGGTTTGCATTGTTTTATTAATTCTTGGTATTTATTAAGATCATCATCAGAAAAAGGAGGCAAGTCATACTCGGAATTAGAAACTTCATTCATGAAAGAAGGAGTAACAGACTCATTATACAAGGACTCTGGACTCTTCTCAAAAGGGGAGATTCACACAGAATCACAAACAACAGATTCGACTACAAACTCGATAACTGGCTTGTTGCTTTCACCAGGGGTAATCAGGCTGGTTGAATCAAAAGCCTGAGCAAACTTGAAGTTTTCCCTAATGCTTGTCCAGTTTAGTAGTGGTTTAATGGCTTAATGGATGAGGAGATGTGGCAAAGGGCCTTCTTTGCCTTCTGAGAAAGTTTCTGCTATTTCTTTAGTGGCGCAATGGTTCCTCTGGACGGTGCATCTTCATGAATACTAGCTGATCAATCTCGTGCTCTCAGAAGCTGAAATTTCTGAGGGGTGAAGATCGATGGAGACTGCTCAATCCTTTTTCTATGATGTCTATCTTTTCGAGCCTATGAGGGATGCCAACCCGGTGCCTTGGTCACATCTTTGGCCACCTTCACGAGCCTTCCCATTGCAATTGGTTCGGGCACAATACATACAAACCATCATCCTCTGTGCTCTCCTCTACTTTGCATACACACTTCTTCCTCTGAAAGGATGGGGCTTGAGCTCATGCAACTCTCAGGCTCTTGGCTCTTGGCTCTTATAGGAGAGAGCAAATGAAACCTTTCAAATAAGTGGGAAGCGACAGACTCCAAGTGAGCCTTATCTTCTTCTCCCATTCTCTCTTCATGAGAACTCGAGGACTAGGTGCCTTCTTTGATTGGATCAATGTTGTAGGATCATCAGAGGAAGACCCAGTCTCAATCAGTGCAATTTCTACTATCCCAGTGATGCAACTATCTTGGTCACCTTCTTTGACTAGCATTTTTCGTTGTTCCACTTCATGAGTCACCCAATTGAACTCGTCTTGGAAGAAAATTTCAAGTCTGGTTGCATCTTAGAGCGGTCTCATCAAACCATGGCTCCACATTTCCACAAAAGGGAAAATCATTTCCTTCTTTCACAAAGTACCCATTGAGAGTAGGGTAGTAAGTGATGGAGATCTTCCTAGTCATCCTTAGCCCTTTCTGCCCTTTGACAGTTGGAGGAGTGTACCCGAGACCATTCTTTCCTTTGTTTATCGCCAAACTAAGCTACTTTGGAACTCCTTGGTGATATTTCCCCAGTCCCATGCCAGGAAAATACTGCATGTTTTTCATCATCTGATTCACTGACGGACTCCAGATGGCTTCATAATTAGCTGGGATTTTCTTCTTTGGAGCTTCTTTGGTAATGGCTGCGCAAGTGGTGTTTATTTCAAAACCACTCAGTTGCACCTCCTAGTCTTGTTCTTCCCCATTTTCAATGTTGGCCAGAGTGTTAACCACTTCAAGATCTCCGCCCACTAAGACCACCTTCCCCTCATGAATATACGTCATTTTTTTATGGAGACTAGAGGACACCGCCTTCGTAGGATGCAACCAAGGCCTTCCCAAGAGCATATTAAAAGCTGTCGGTATATCAATAACAAGGAAATCAACATCAAACTTCACCGGGCCAATCTTTATAGCAAGGGTAATGATGCCTAGGATCTTCCTCTTGGTATTATCGTATGCCCTTATGGTTTGGGCGGTTAGCCTCATTTCTTCCAAGTTGACACCGATACCCTTTGCTGATCTCAATGGCAGCACATTCAAAGCAGACCCATTGTCAACAAGAACCTGGGGAACCACTTTGTCAAGGTATTCAACTGTAATGTGGAGAGCCCGATTGTGTTGGGTTTCCTTAGGAAGCTCAGAATCCAAGAACATCAGAGATTGCACTGCATATGTTGCTCCTACTATATGTGTGAGGTGCGTCAAATTTATCTCGATCCGCACTTGCACATTAGCGAGAGACCTCTAGACTGCTTCACGGTACAAAGGGGATGCCATCAACAATCCCCAAATAGAGACGTTTACCTGGGATTTCTTGAGCTGAGCTAAGACTGGGTTCTCTGGCTCTTTCTTTATGCTGCTAGTTTTGGCCTCATTAGCCCTTGGCTGCTCTACCACTAGGGCCTTGCCCTTATAGTCTTTCCCACTTCTAGTTTCCATCACATTGATTGGTTTTTTCACAATAATCTCGGTGGGATAACTATCTTCATCATCACTGTTGGTTAGGGTGATTCTCCCCACCATAGAATCATCTTCTTCTGATTCTCCGTCCCTACATGGGATGGGAAGTCAAGGACCTGCACAAATATCCACCGCTCTGGCTCGTAGCTTCTTGACTGCATTAGAAAGCTATTGGAACGCAGCGTCTACTGCCTTTGCGATTGTGTCATCTGGTTCTATTTCCTCCAGATCATCCAATTGCTCTCAGTAGTAAAGATCACTAACGATTACTTTCCCCAACATTTTGTCAATTTCTTCTACCCTTTCCTGGATCCTCATTGTGTTGGAATACACTTCACATAGTTTTTCTTCCAACTCAGATGTGGAATACTGTTAGTCCATATAAACTTACGTCAGCTCTCCAGATTCCCCCTCATTTTCTGAATCTGATGTAGAATCATCTCCCTCCATGCATAGGGAAGGGTAAATGCCACTTGTTGGATCAGCTGTTAGGTCATCATTGCTAATGGCATAGACTGAAAAACATGTCGGATGTTCTGGTGAGTAATATTTTGACAAATCATCATAATCATTGTACCAAGGCCCTTGGTAGTCATCCCAATCTGGATACCCATCATCCTCTCAAGAATCAGAGTCATCTCCATCCTTCTCATCTTCATTTTCTTCCTCATCATCATCGTCATCATCCTCTTCTTTTTTGATTTCACTCCCCCTTGATTCCTCATCAGATTCCTCAGGACCATCAAATTCTTTGGGATCCAAGCACTCATAGTATTCAGAGTGTATTGACTAGTCCTAACTCATCATATTAGCCAATGTGGTTGGTCCTATCATTGCTAGCTCGAAGTTGGACCAGTCTTGACTCATCATCATTTGTGTCACTCCCTTTGTGGATTAAGGAAGTGTATTCTTTGATTTGCTCCCCTATAGCCAATGTGGTTACTGCTCTGAGAAGATCAATTGTAATCTCTTCAATTACCTTTGGATTGTCTTTTGAAGTTATAGCAAACTGAATTAGAGAAGTGGGATCACTCTCCTGCTCTTCCCCTATCGCATTTACTGACCCTATTGATGATGTCATCTTTGGGGAATTTGGTAGTGCAAGCATATCCTTCCAGTGGTACCCATCCATCCATCCTTCTTTTGGGTTATAAACAGAACCTTGAGAATGGGATTGGTATGAGGGTGATGAGGGATATGAAGTGGGATGGTATGAAAATGATGTAATGTGAGAGGTAGGATATGAAGATTGGGGGTGATAGGATGAAGAGGTTCCTCCACTTTGATGGTGGGGAAAAGGTTGATGATATGGCAGGGGCTGATAATATGGTGGAGGCTAGTAATGTGGCGGAGACTGGTAATAGGTGTGGTGGATTCTTCTGATAGGAGGGATGGACGGGGGGCCCCTAATCTTCTAACTCTTCCTCTGATGATTCTCTTCTTCTAGGGGTTCTTATGATTCCAGCCCTTTGACTCATGATTTTCCTATAAGCGCGGGCATTCATATGATTCTTCCGAGCTCTAGGCACAATGAGTTGAGTAGGGTCACTCTCAGTAGTTTCTTCATCCAGATTGTTCACATGATCGAGGAGTGGATTGGTATTGACATTGGGAGGCTACTTGATTTTGACCTCAATGGTTCCATTGTCTATCAAGTTCTAAATTGCATGCTTTAAATCCAAACATCTTTCAGTACTATACCCCTTCTGAGTGTGGTAGGCACAATACTCATGATCCCTATACTAAGCTGGAGGAGGGTTGCTGATCACTCTTGGAACCATTGTCCCTAGCAATCCTTACTTCTTTGACTTCTCATATGTGGCCATTATAGGCATTCCCAGATCAGAAAGTTGTTTCTTGGGTGAGGAGCCTTCTAGGTGGGTACATCTGCTTGTATTGTGAAGGACTGTGAAGAAGTGGCTAGTGAGACTGACTACTGTACTGCACTTACCATATTAGTTTCTGGACCCTTCCCTGTTCGACTAGGGTGTTCTTACTTGCATCTTAGGAGGATCCTTGATACTAGGCCTCTCTCAGGATTCTATTATCCACCAGTGTGCCGGTGGCTATCAAGACATCAAAAGTTTACAAATTCTGATAGTAAAGAACATCATAATAGGGCTTTGACAAGTTCTCTACTAACATCTCTACCTGCTCTGCTTCTGAAGGCCTATCTGCCATCTTGGCAGCCTTGTCTCTAAATCTCATCAAGATGGCGATGAATCCTTCTTTTGGCTGCTGCCCCAACATCTAAAGCTCTTGACATTTCACATCCACCTGAGTATTATAGGAGTACTGTTTGGTGAAGGTCTTCACTACCACTACCCAATTTTGGGTTTGTGGTGACTACAACTGTGTGAACCACCTCAGTGCTGGTCCTGATAGGGTTAACATGAAGGCTTGCCCCATCTGGTTATTTGCAAGTTGCCACGACTTGGAGATGCTGAGGAAGACCTTGAGATGAGCCTTGGGGTCTCCTGACCCATCAGATCTATCAGTCTGCCACTTGAATTTCTCTAGAATTCTTGCTCCAGAGAAGTAACTCATTTCCTCTGAATCCACTACTTGGCCTTCTGAGCCTTTTCCTGCTTGAATCATATTCTCCAACTTCTCTAACTTCTCTTTGAGCTTCCTTTCTTTCTCTGTCTTTGAAGGCTCAAAGCATATGTGTGCTGTAAATTCTTTTTCTTCATCTTCGATCACTACCCTAGGAGGAGGGACCCTAGAATAGGCCCCTCGTTGACCATTGGGATGGGTAGGTGAAGATCCTCTCTGGTTGGCGTAACATGCTCTGGTTCCCCTAAGTCAACTAGGGAAGAATTCTCACGATGACCTGCAGCTCCATTTTGGTCCACATCTCCCATTGCTGAGCCAGCTCATTCCTGGGGTCAGCTCTGGGAGGGTTCTGAAGAGTATGTAGTATCTGAGCAATCCCTCTTTTGACTTCATCCATTTCTGTCTGTAAGGTCACCACCGGATAGACCCAGGTCTGTTCGGGTGTTTCCATATCGGGTGGATCCATGCTTACTGGGCTATAATCACTTGGAAGTAAACAATCTCGAAGAGATGACAGAGGTGATTCTGGATTTAGGCGAATCAACCGATCACCCTAATGAGTCCAAAGGGACTACTGTGAATACTTGAGATGTTGAATTGTGCCTGAACCAAAAGTGGTATATTTTAGAATTCTTGAATTCCCAACCCCTTGTTTACACATTCATTAGATTATCAACCAATGATCCATCCAAAGTTAGTCTGCTTAATGATAGGAGGCGGATAGGGTTCGATGCTCCTAGTCCACCCAATGTCATTAGCGGGAGACTTATACAAATGGCTCATCGAGAATATTCCCATAAGACATTCCATGTAATAAAGTCATGCTTTCCTTACTTTTTTTCCCACTAGGTGTCCTTCCTCTTAATTTTCTCGGAACTTCTCAGGACTTGACGTGGCTCTAGTGAGATTGCCCCTGAGTCACGTATCTGGAATTTTTCCTTAAGGAGGAGAGATACCTTTTATCCAAAACCCACTTTAGGAAAGCAATTATTTACTATAGGAATATAGTGTAGGAACATTCCTTTTTCAAGACTGCAAACAAGTTCTACGATTAGCTTGTGGCACTCCTAGCTTCTTCATCTATTTTCTACATGATGCGAGCACACGGTGGATACAATAGGACCGACAAGGATTACTTGACAGGATCTATATATGCAAGGTACGTGACCCTTTTTGATATACCCGTAGGTATGAGATCAAGGGGGTGACTTCCTTGCCCATTACTCGTGACTACACGCGAGGTTAAACAATTGGCCACAGGGTGGTGGAACCGTGAGTGATTGTGTGTAAAAATTTAATGTAAGGTAACCATCATTTCAATCTCAGAATACCGTAAAGTGCTCGGACCTCCCCGAGGGTGCTGGCATAAATACGGATATCCTCATCGTTTGATGACGCATTTGATCTCAGAATGTTATAAAGTGTACGAACCTCCCCGAGGGTGCGCTAGCACAAATACAACATCCTCACAGTTTGACGATACCTTTCATTCTTGTACAAAAAATGGGTATCATTTGCTCTCAGAGTACTCTCCATGACATGCACTGACCTCCCAAAGGGTGCGGGCATGGCAGGGAGCCCCTTGCCAAATGATTTCACTTCAAGCATGATGCATGATGCGGTTAGCGAATACAATTACAAACATGGGGTTAGCCAAACATGTTTTCAAACAAATGTGGTGGAAAATGTTCTTGCATTTAAAAGTAGCATCTAGTATTGGAAGCTTGAAATCAGTCCCCAGTGGAGTCACCCTTTGTGAGGTATGATGGAGATGGATCCTGCTGTAATACCCTACTTCTTAAACCGGTTTGATTACGGTTGATCGGTTTAACCATGCGGACCCAAACGGAGAGGGTTAAGGCGGGTTCCTTATGGACCATGATGGCAAGGGGGACTTTGAACACGGTGGCGACAAGTCGAGTCGATGCCGGAGGAGGCGGTGTACCCAAGCCGTGTACATGCACATATCATAAGGCCATGTATGGATAAAGCAGGTATGTAGCCGTATCTTAAAAGTACATCGTATATTATATCTTATGCGAGAGTGAGATTAGTGCAGAGTGAATTCCATCAAAATCCCACTTGGTGACCAATTTTGGCCCTCGGTGGGCGGTCACAGTGGGCACATCCACCACACAGGTGGCCCACCATGAGGTTACAAGATGCTTTAAAAAATATAAATAGCTATCATTATATTTTTCCTTTTTCTCATTATGACACTCGGCGTTTGGTGAGAAGATTTAAGAGGAGAGAGAAAGAAGAGAGAAGAAGACGAAGAAGAAAGGGGAAGGAAGAGGAAGAAGGAATGGATTTAAGGCGCCAAGGCTTGATCTTCCCATTTCGGCCGAAAAAGTGATCTCCAACCCGAGATCTACGTTTAGAGGTGAGCAAAGGCTATATTCCCTAAACTTTCACCATACCCAAGTAAAACCATTGATTTGGGTAGTGTTTCTTGAGGTCTTGTAAATCCCCCTTGAGATGATGAATCTAAGGTTTAATAGATGGTCTATGTATTGATTTTGAAGAAGTGTTTACAAGGTGGAGGAGCATTGGTGATTTGAAGTGATTTGGGGTTTTGAAGGAGTTCTTGAGCAAAGAAGGTAAGATGGTTTTCCATTCCTTAAATCTAACCTAGATCTAGGTTAGAACCATCTTATGAGACTTTGAATGTGTGGAGAACAGGTTTGGAAAAGCCCTATTTGCTTCCCCAAAGGTTGGGGAAGGTTTTGGGGAAGAATGACATTTTTTCGCCAAGATCGGTGGGCCAACCGGTGGGCCAAATGGCCCTTTGAGGGCTACCCTTTGAAGGCAGACCCTGGGGCCAATCGGAGGCCCAACGGTGGGCGACCGAGGCAAACCTGCCCACCGGTCTTAGCAAGGCCCTCGGGGCCAACCAGCGGGCCCTACCGATGGGCCGACAGGTGGGCCAACCTGCCCGTCGGTCATGACCGGTGGGTCTACCTACCCGCTGGTCATGACTGGTGGGTCATGACAGGTGGGCTGTCTGACCCACCCGTGAGGCTCCCAACGTGATTTTTACGTCCAAATGGACCCAAAATGGATGTGCGACCTTCTTTTAGGATTCTAAACATGATTTTATCACCAAATCTTGTTAGTTTTGACCCTAAAGTGGTGAAATGCTAATCCCATTCACTCATGATAGGTTCACCAAATCTTACGCTTCTCGCACCGGATCTCACCCGTACCAGGCGTGAGTCTTTGTACACTACAAGTAAGTGGGGAGAGGACGTTTGGCCTTGTCTCAAGGCTTGTTTGGCATTCATCTAATTATATCTAGACTAACCATGTCATCATGCAAATGCTATGTAGCTTAGCCATTCTCATATTTTATGCCATGTGTGCTGTGTTTACTTCTCAATGCCAAATGATGATATGCTTATGTGATGAATGTTGACATCATTATGCATGATGCATTAATAGACTAGATGCCGTAGTCGGCTTGGAAACGAGTGCATTGGTGGCCCGTGGAATGGGACACGGTGGCACTATGCAATCATATGATGTCATATAGGAGCATGCGGTTTAGGATTATCATCTTCTCATGCTACGACCCTTCCCAACAGGGGTTGAGGTGTTGGGTTACCATTTGGGGGAAAGCAGTGGTCGCAGTTGTCGGGTCACTGTGGCGGTTGCCCGGCTAGTCATTAGGATAGTCGGCAACCTCGGTGGTATATTTAAGAGGGCCAATCGTACTGCTTTTAAATTGCTGGAGTCAGCACCTTTAATTTTTGTCATTTACTTTATGTTGAGAGCCGGTGGTTGGCATGTTTTACTTTTTTGAGTACTCACGGTGGGCCTTCTCCGACAGCACTATGGGCGTATCGTGGGATGGAGTTCACGGCTCTTACCCGGAGTATACGCGCACTGTGGTTGTAGTAGCACTAAACCAAAGACTTAGTAATGTTGTTTAGGTGGAAGTGATTAAAAAATGAATTGCATAGCGTATAATGCATATGGTTGTGTTTTGTTGCGTGGACTGCTGTGTGGTCCTTCTTTTCACTTACTGAGCTAGTGAGCTCATCCCACGTGTGCACCTCTTTTAGATGATTTTGCAGGTCATCAACCTGAAGAGCACAGGTCGGGCCCCACAGTTGAATTCCCTGAAGAGGATTGGTGGGTCCCCAAGGAATTAGAGCACAGCATGGATTGCTCGTGCGAGGGCTATGCTGCGGGACCGCAGTTTTGATACCAAGCTGAGCTTTAGTTTTGATACCGAGCTGAGCTTTACTTTGATACCGAGCTGAGCTTTACCTTTTGATACCGAGCTGAGCTTTACTTTTAATACCGAGCTGAGCTTTACTTTTGATACCGAGCTGAGCTGTACTCTTTGTGTTTTTGATAATCCCTTTTGTGTACTTGATATGTAAATTGTATTCTTTTGTGTAAATATCATGTCTGCGGGCCCACATGTACTTAATTATGTATTACAATTTGGGTATCAAGTATAATGGGGATATTTACAGGTAAATTAAGTCTTCCGCTGAACTGTTGAACATTTTCTTAGTCGTGTGTATGTTGTGGTTGGATCTGTTCGAGATGATCTGGCGGTTTGGTTTAACGGTGTTAACGTCCTGGCTGCTCGTGTGAGCAGGGTGTGACAATGGTGGTATCAGAGCGTGATGCTCTATTCCACTCACAGCATACCATTAGACCCCATAGAATCTATAATAGGAAATGGTATTGGGTTGATATAAACAAAAAAAAAAAAAACTTTAAAGAGTTAAAAGCCAAAGGAAGAAAGTAATAAAAATGGTTGCATTTAGTTATTACATTCATGGCATGCATGAGAGAAAATGAAAGATTAATTAATTGATGTCATTACCCATCGAGTACGAGTTTAACGAAATTTCGCGCATAATGGTGCAAAGCAGATTTCAAAATTTTCACACAAACACACGATAAACAACATATATATAAATATCAATGATCAAAATTAACAAAATACACCACAACTAAACTACACAAGTATTCAAACATACAAATTCACCACAAACCACCATCAAAACACATCACCCCACAAATAAGTCCAGTTATAGAGAAAGTACAAAGAATGAGAAAAGAAAGAAAAATACAGTAAGATCAACAACATGAAACAGGTGAGAAGCTGGTGTGGACGAGCTAAGTCCTCACTGATCATCGTCATCGTCATCATCCAATACTACTACTTCATTCACCTGAGGTCTAGAGTTAATGTTGAGTCGACGGTCGTAGTAGTCAAACCTCGAGTTCACTTGTACATCCCTCAAAGTCGGCCAAAATCTCTTGAAATGGCATTGGCCGTTGTATCCAATCTGGCCCGTCGAGAAAGGAATTCTCCAAAGTAGCCTGCCTCTCTAGGATGCGTTCCTCCCTAGAAGCACTCTCATCCAGTCTTCTTACAGCTGATCTTGCCCGTCCTTCAAAGCCCTCATAGTAGACATCATGCCCTCAAAATCATATGCACCACTCTCAGGTGGTGGGGCTCTATGTTGTGGGCCTGCAGCTCTAGTGAAGCCAGGATCAGCACCTCTCGACTCATGAGGCACCTCCTCAAGGATGTCCTCGTACAGAATCATCCTCCCCACCCTGAGGAACATAGTCCTCATCCTCCTCACTAGACTCCTCCTCCATGGGAACATCCTCCATAGGGGCAGCCCTCCTATCCCTACCTCTCTGAGCTCCTGCTCTCTGAGGTACATCCATAAGAGTGTGGAGACCCATCCTCAATAGATTCCCCTTGTCAAACTTATCTGTTGGCATCTTCCCCTCCTCACCACTCAGGTCCACCCCAAAGAACTCAAAAATCCTGGTGAGGATCCTGCCATATGGAAATCCTCCATCCTCGGGGTGAGAAGTATGGTGCTCCATGGTCTTGAGGATGACGTAAGGCAAGCACAAGTGCTCGTCACCCCCCTCTAAAGCCTTATAAATGCAGAAGGCTAAGAAGGCCGCCATGAAGCCCACCTGGTTCCGGTGACCTCCTCTGGGGAGCAAGTTGAACTGGACCAAACGGGCAAACACACGAACCTCTGGGAAAAATGATGTCTCAGAATCCAGAAGCTCCTTACTGCCACAGATGGTCTCATAGATGTGGTCCGGTGTCTCCGAACTCATGAATGGGCCCATGGGCATACTCTTGGGAGGACTATAGAAACGGTGCCCAGCTGAAGAAATACCCAAAATACTAGCCAGGGTGTCCACGGTCAGCTGAATGTCCACCCCCTTCACCATACTAATTATCGCATACTCTCCATACTGGTAGGAAACCTCCAGGTTACAGTAGAATCTACGAACCAGCTGCTTGTAGCACGGACGGTCTATGTGGAGGATAGACTACCAACCCAATGCGGTGAACCTCGCCTAAAGTTGAACCTTGTGGAAGTCATCAACTACCACAGTCTTCTCCATCATTACAGACCTCTTCAGAAAGGCCTGCCAGTTGGTTGCTGCCTCTGAACAGCGGAAGAGTTCCTCATCATAGTCGAAAGGATCAATAGGGGCAGGTCTGGGTCACCCTGTGCGGGGGGCTGGAGAACTAGTCCCCGCACTCTTTCGTTTAGAAGTGATGGTCTTACACCGAGTAGAAGAGGATGCGGGTTCCTTGCCCTTGCGAGAAGACATCCTGGCAAGAAAAGAGGAAAGAAGGGTGAGTAAGGAAAAAGGAATAACAAATGGAATAAATAGATGGGTGAGCATAAGAGGAAGCCCCAAAATCAATTCTACTAAAGCAGAAAATGTGACAAGCGAGGAATGATAGAGAATCTATGGATGAAATGCATGGTAAGTGACAAACAGAATCATGGAAAAATAGAATGTGACAAAATGTGACAAGTGAGGAATGATAAAAAGTCTATGAATGAAATGCCTGGCTAGTGACAAGACAGAGATTATGGCAAAATAGTAATGTGACAGAAAGGGAATATAAAGCATGGCAAGTAAAGAATGATAGAAAAAAATCCCAATTCTCATTGTGCAAGTTCAATCTAAGGAAAAAAAAATGAAAACACTCACAATAGAGTGAAGCATGAAGCTTACATGTTCATGGAT
Source organism: Macadamia tetraphylla (assembly GCA_022985045.1). Taxonomy (NCBI): domain Eukaryota; kingdom Viridiplantae; phylum Streptophyta; class Magnoliopsida; order Proteales; family Proteaceae; genus Macadamia; species Macadamia tetraphylla. Next base: position 18,816,331 of record CM040973.1, read on the forward strand.
GAAATGCCATCATCCTAGAATTTAAAATATGCAAAAACATCTACTATTGTGATATTGAGGTGAAAGGAATCCACAAGTATGAAGGGATGGAAAGAGAATCAAAGAAACCCAACACAGAGATGGATTTTCATGGGAAGAAATGGGATTTCAAGCATATGTGACTTCTATGATCTCTACAACATGTCAAATACAAATCAAACATAAGGCATTGCATTTGAGTTATTAATTGGGAAGAAAAGAGCAAAGATTGAAGAAATCCCCAAATTTGAGAAAACTAGGGCACGGTTGGGGCTTTCTCTCAAAAATTGAGAAGTAAATCCTAAAACTAGAAATAAATCACGAGGAAAACATCACATTTATATGAAATCACTGTTCTATGGAAGGAAACACGGAAAAGAATTGAGATTTAAGACTACTCATGAGTTCTACCCCCAAAGTACATGTTCTGAGAAGAAAATGAGGAAGAAACTTACTTGTGAGTAGAGGAGTTGAATCTTCCCAAAACTGCCGGATCGTTGAGTGAGATCGCGAGTGGAAGCATCAAGGAGCTCTCAAAAATCGCCTGAGAGAGAGAGAGAGAGAGTGAGGAAGAAATGTGCGAACAAATGAAGAACAGGGGCTTAAAAGCCCTGTTCGTATTTTCCGCTCGGGTAGGACTGACGGGCCAACTTGCCCACCGGTGTCAGCCCACCGATTGAAGATTTGGACCGACGGGCCGACCGACGGCCCAACCTGCCCGCCGGTAGCAGCTCGCCGGTTGAGAGAAAACTTGAAAAAAATAATAATAATAAATAAATATATAATAATAAAAAGAGAAAGGTGGGGGTATTATTATTATTATTATTATTATTATTATTATTATTCTTATAATAATATACCTGAAAAAAAAAAAAGGGTGTGTGGATAGCACCATATGGTCGAGTGGGACCATCATCCGACTTGTTAAAGCACTAGCACCGTAATTTCGGGATTAATCTATGGCTAGTTGTAAAACCTTCATACACTATAATACCCTGTGCGTTAGCATATGATTATGTGATGATATCAATTCTAAGGTGTTTAACCAATGTGGTGAATGATATGTTTCAGGTACAGGGATACGATGGTACGTACTAGATCCGATAGCAATGCACGAGGTACCTCGCGTGGTCCTTGTCCGGTCGGTCGACCACCAAATCCTAGAAGGTCCCGCTCTGTGGGGCAAACCTCACTTCCACAACCTCCAGAGACCTTTGGTCAGGGTGGGGCACAAGGGGACCCACCTATGGACTCCGGACCCTCCACGGTTATTACTCCGGGGGATGTTGCTACCATAATCCAGCAGTCACAATAGGCTTTCCAGCAACAAATGCTTCAGCAACAGCAAGTATTTATGGCTGTTATATAGCAACAATTGGACCTTTCTCAAACAGGTCAACCTCCCCGGATACTTACTCCACGGACCCTTTGTAGGGTGCAGTGCAGAGCACAAGTGGGAGGTACCCCTCCAATTCCACCATTCAGTGTTCCTCCGTATGTGGTGCCCCCTCCATACCCTTACTATCCAGCTTATGCTCCCAATTACCCATCGACGAATAATACATCAAAGGTAGTGGAGTCATTCAAGAGAAACTTACCACCTGTATTCTCCAAGGTGGGGAGTGATCCTCTGGAGGAGGACCAGTGGATCCAAGAGCTAGAGAAAATATTTGAGGTGATTGAGTGCACTGATGGACAGAAACTCATTTGTGCGGGGTTGCAACTCAAGAAGGAGGCCAACTCTTGGTGGCAAGCCTCTAAGCCCATATTGTTGGCCGCACATCCAGAACCCACCTGGGAATAGCTCAAGGAGTTGTTCTTAAACAATCATTATCCATGTAGCTTCAAAGACCGTAAGGAGATGGAATTTATGGCCTTAACTCAAGGAGGTAAGACTATCCTTGAGTATCAACAGCAGTTTGAGAGCTTGTTCCATTTTGCCCCTAGGCATATGAAGACAGCTGAAGAAAAGGCTGCAAGATTTCTGAAGGGCCTAAAGGCATCCATTGGGTTTGTACTTGAGGTCTTAGACTTGACAGACTATGGCCAGATTGTGCAGAAGGCCAAGACTATGGAAGATAAGCAGAAGGGAGAACAGTCCCTCACACCTGGACTGTGGAAGAGAACAAATCCATTTCTGGATATGGGCAACTCCTCCAAGGCATACCGTGGGTCGTACAGTTCTGGGCCTACATACAAGCAGCCCTATAGGCCATCTCGCTACTCTCCTCGACCAGCTGGTGGTTCGGGCTCTACATCTTTTCTCCTGAACACTAGTGTGGACCTACAGTTCCGAGGCCGCCCCGACCTCCATCTTCAACGGGTCAAGTGCAGAGGGGTGTCACTCCAGTTTCAGCGTCTTAGATCCATTGCTTTAACTGCCATTCCTATGGGCACTATGCTAAAGACTGTCGGGTCAGACCAGCCTTGCCCTCGTCGTATACAACGTCTGACCTCCCTTAACTTCGGGGAATCAACATGAGGAAGGATGTATGCCCTATCGGTGAGGAAATGAGGCCAGCCTGAAGTGGTAGTAGGTACATTTTAAATTTAAGAATTTCCTTATGTTAAATATTGATGACTCTTTGAAATTATATGCATTGTTACACTAGGTGTCCTATCTATATCGGGCATACCAGCCTATGTTTTATTCGATTCAGGAGCTACACATTCATTCATATCTAAGAGATTTGTTGAGAAACTTGGTATGCCACCCAGGACCCTAGATCATGGGATGATTGTTAGTATGCCTACTGGTAAAGTTACACAGTTGAAGGAGGTGTATGGGCCGTGCCCAGTAGAAATTAGTGGGAAGAAATTGGATGCACAACTCATTAAGTTCAATATACAGAATTTTGATGTTATACTGGGCATGGATTGGTTGTCGGCTCATCGAGCTAATGTAATGTGTGTTGAAAAGCTGATTAGGGTGACAGATGACGAAGGAAGAATTGGTATACCAGCGAGATAAAATGAAACGGGTGAGAAAGGTCCTCGTCTCCGCCCTTCAAGCGGTAAAATTGTTGGAGAGTGGATGTCAGGGCTACTTAGCATCGGTACTTGATGTTGATGCAAGGATTACACCTCTAGAAGAGATAAAGGTGATTAAAGAGATTCCCGACGTCTTTCCAGATGATCTGATGCATTTACCGCCTGATAGAGAGTTAGAGTTTGCCATAGACTTGGTTCCTAGAGCAGCTCCAGTGTCTAAAGCCCCATACCGGATGGCACCCGCTGAACTGAAGGAGTTGCAGATGCAGTTGCAAGAATTGTTGGAGAAGGGGTTTATTCGCCCAAGTGTTTCACCTTGGGGTGCCCCAGTATTGTTTGTCAAGAAGAAGGATGGCAGCTTGCGTATGTGCATTGATTATCGGGAATTGAATAAGCTAACTATTAAGAACCGGTACCCGTTGCCACACATTGATGATTTATTTAACCAACTGCAAGGTGCCAAGGTATTTTCAAAGATAGACCTTCGATTAGGCTATTATCAGCTCAAGATAAAGAGTGGCGACATACCCAAAACAGCATTCAGGACTCAGTATGGTCACTATGAGTTCCTAGTGTTATCTTTTGGGATAACCAATGCACCGGCAGCATTCATGGATTTAATGAATCGAGTATTTCATGATGTCCTCGATAAATGGATAATTATTTTTATTGATGACATCTTGATCTGCTCCAAGACAGAAGAGGAGCACACTCAACATTTGAGAATGGTGTTATAGAGGTTGAGAGAACAATAATTGTTTGCCAAATACAGTAAATGTGAATTCTAGCTTGAGCAAGTTAGATTCCTGGGGCACGTAGTGTCTAAGGCCGAAATCGAGGTGGATCCTGATAAGGTGAAAGGAGTAGTAGAGTGGGAAAGCCCTAAAAATGTCACTGAAATTAGAAGCTTCTTGGGTTTGGCTGGATACTACCGGCGCTTCATTGAGAATTTTGCTTGGATCTCAGCACCAATGACTAAGTTGACAAAAAAGGGTGTGAAGTTTGACTGGGTAGAGGAATGCGAGACAAGTTTTCAGGAGTTGAAGAAGAGGTTGGTGTCGGCCCCTGTGTTGACCATCCCTGAAGGCACAGGTGGAATGACAGTCTACAATGATGCTTCAAAAGTTGGGTTGGGTTGTGTTCTCATGCAACGAGGAAAGGTGATAGCGTATGCTTCCCGACAACTAAAGGAGTATGAGAAGAACTACCCACTCATGACTTGGAACTAGCATGATCATTTTACCCTTAAGATTTGGCGACATTACTTGTATGGGGAGAATGCGAATATCGGTGATCACAAAAGCCTTAAGTACTTTTCACCCGGAAGGATTTGAACATGAGGCGGAGGAGATGGCTTGAGCTCATGAAGGATTATGACTCGACATTGATATCATCCCGACAAGGCTAATGTAGTGGCAGATGCGTTGAGTCGGAAGGCACAGGCTGTGTCACTCTCATACTTAGCAGTCAGCCCACCACTTGTACAAGAGGTGATGCTAATGGATGAAGCTCTCTTATATGAAGGAGCAACCTTAGAGTTTGAACGTCAACCAGAAAACCTTAAATGGTTGACTGTATCCTTGGCAGCTCTACAAGTGCATCCGACTATTAGGCAAGAGGTAATAATGAAACAACCTTTGGATCCTGAATTGCAGCGGATCAGAGTTAAGGTTCAAGATTGAACAATGAACGACCCAGATTTTGTTTTAGCTAGTGATGGAGCATTGATGTTTTGAGGCAGATTGTGTGTACCCAATGATTTGGATATACAAGACAAGATAGTGCGAGAAGTACATAGCTCCGAATACTCACTCCACCTAGGAAGTACAAAGATGTATAAAGACCTCAAACAAACTTACTGGTGGCCAAGCATGAAAGTCACAATAGCTCTATATGTAGCGACTTGTCTTACATGCCAAAAAGTAAAAGTTGAGAGGCATCGACCTTATGGTACTCTTCAGCCACTTCCAGTAATAGACTGGAAGTGGGATAGGATTACAATGGATTTCGTCACCGGACTACCATGTACACCTAAGGGGATGGATGCGATATGGGTGATCGTTGATCTACTTACTAAGACTGCTCATTTCATTCCCATCAAGACCAAGTTCACTATGGCCAAATTAGCACAACTTTATATGGATAACATAGTGTGCTTGCATGGAGTGCCAGTGAGCATTGTGTCAGATAGGGACCCAAGATTCACTTCCAGATTTTGGAAAAGCTTCCAGTATGCCTTAGGATCACGATTGAATTTAGTCTTGCTTTTCACCTGGTGATGGTGGTCATAGCGAACCATATAGATATTAGAAGACATGCTCGGGGCATGTGCGATGGAAATGTGGTAGTTGGGAAGAATATATACCCTTATGGAGTTTTCCTATAACAAATTACCAAGCTACAATTGGGATGGCTCCATATGAGGCATTATCGGTAGGAAGTCAGGACTCCTCTGTATTGGGATGAGGTAAGGAGCAGGAATGTTAGGACCTGAAATGATCTGAGATGACTTGTGACAAGGTCGATGTTATTAGAAACAGATTAATGACTCAGTCTAAATCAACGAGCTATCAGACACCCTGAAAAAGACATTGAATTTCAGCCAGGAGAAAAGGTGTTTCTCAAGATCTCTCCTACTAAGGGGTTGCAAAGATTTCACAGAAAGGGGAAGTTGAGCCCAAGATATATTGGCCCATTTGAGATCTTAGCCCGGGTTGGCTCAGTAGCCTATATGCTTGCTCTGCCACCTTCACTTGGGGATGTTCATAACGTATTTCATGTATCCATGCTGAAGTGATACATCCATGATCCATCCCATGTATTACCCATGGAACCAGAATATCTAGAAGCTGATATGGCCTATACAGAGCAGCCAACTGAAATATTGGATCGAAAGGTGAAAACCCTTCGCAACCGCTCCATTTCCTACGTAAAAGTGCGATGGGCAAATCATTCACTTAAAGAAGCATCTTGGGAGAAAGAGGATGAAATCCAAGCCAAGTACCCTCATCTTTTCGAGCAACCAGGTGCGCCAATTTTGTGGACGAAATTTTCAGAAAGGGGGGGGGTAAATGTAATACCCTACTTCTTAAACCCGGTTTGATTACACGATTGACCCGATTTAACCATGCAGGACCCGAACCGGAGAGGGTTAAGGCGGGTTCCTTATAGACCATGATGGCAAGGGTGACTTTGAACATCGGCTGGCCAGACAAGTTCGAGTCAGTGCCAGAGGAGACAAGTGTACCCAAACCGTGTACATGCACATATCATAAGGCCATGTACAGATAAAGCAAGTACGTAGCCGTATCTTAAAGCGCATACGTATTATATCTTATGCCGAGAGTGAGATTTGTGCTGAGAGTCGAATTCCATCAAAATCCCACTTGGTGAACAATTTTCGGCCCTCAGGTGGGTGGTCATAGGTGGGCGCATCCACCCACCTGAGTGACCCACCCATGAGGTTACAAGATGCTTTTAAAAAATATAAATAGCTATCACTATGTTTTTCCTTTTTCTCATTTATGACACTCGGGTGTTTGGTGAGAAGATTTAAGAGGAGAGAGAAAAGAAGAGAGGAAAGAGGAAGAAAGGGGAAGGAAGAGGAAGAAGGAATGGATTTAAGCGGCACCAATGCTTGATCTTCCCATTCCGACGCCAGAAAAGTGATCTCCAACCCGAGATCTACGTTTAGAGGTGAGCAATAGCTATATTCCCTAAACTTTCACCATACCGAAATAAAACCATTGATTTGGGTAGTGTTTCTTGAGGTCTTGTAAATCCCCCTTGAGATGATGAATCTAAGGTTTAATAGATGGTCTATGTGTTGATTTTGAAGGATTTGAAGAAGTGTTTACAATGTTGGAGGAGCATTGGTGATTTGAAGTGATTTGGGGTTTTGAAGGAGTTCTTGAGCAAAGAAGGTAAGATGGCTTTCCATTCCTTAAATCTAACCTAGATCGAGGTTAGAACCATCTTATGAGACTTTGAATGTGTGGAGAATAGATTTGGAAAAGCCCTATTTGCTTCCCCAAAGGTTGGGGAAGGTTTTGGGGAAGAATGACATTTTTCCCCCAAGATCGGTGGGCCAATCGGTGGGCCAACCGGTGGGTCAAATGGCCCGCCTGAGGGCACCCGCCTGAGAGGGCAGACCCTCGGAGCCAACCGGCGGGCCCAACCGATGGGCCGATCGACGGGCCAACCTACCCGTCGGTCTTAGCAGGTCCCTCGGGGCCAACCGGTGGGCCCTACTAATGGGTCGACCGGTGGGCCAACCTGACCGTCGGTCATGATCGGTGGGTCAGGACTAGTGGGTCGACCTACCCGTCGGTCATGACTGGTGGGTCATGGCGGTGGTGTCGACCCACGTGAGGCTCTAACGTGATTTTACGTCGAATGGACCCAAAACAGACGTGCGACCTTCTTTTAGGATTCTAAACCTGATTTTGTCACCAAATCTTGTTTTTTTTTACCCTAAAGTGGTGAAATGCTAACCCCATTCACTCATGATAGGTTCACCAAATCTTATGCATCTCTTGGGATCTCACTGTACCGGCGTGAGTCTTTGTACACTCAGTAAGTGGGGAAGGGCGTTTGGCCTTGTTTCAAGGCTTGTTTGGCATTCATCTAATTATATCTAGACTAGCCATGTCATCATGCAAATGCTATGTAGCTTAGCCATCCTCATATTTTATGCTATGTGTGTTGTGTTTATTTCTCAATGCCAAATGATGATATGCTTATGTGATGAATGTTGACATCATTGTGCATGATGCATTAATAGACTAGATGCCATAGTCGGCTTGGAAACGAGTGCATTGATGGCCCGTGGAATGGGACGTGGTGGCACTATACAATCGTACTATGTCATATAGGAGTATGCGGTTTAGGATTATCATCTTCCCATGCTACGACCCTTCCCAATAGGGGTTGAGGTGTTGGGTTACCATTTAGGGGGATGCAGTGGTCGTAGTTGTTGGGTCACTATGGCGGTTAGACATACACCCGACTGGTCATTAGGACAGTCAACAACCTCGGTGGTATATTCAAGAGGGCTAATCGTACTGCTTTTAAATTGTTGGAGTCAGCACCTTTAATTTCTGTTATTTACTTTATGTTGAGAGCCGGTGGTCGGCATGTTTTACTTTTTCAAGTACTCACGGTGGGCCTTCTCCGACAGCCCTACGGGAGTATCGCGGGATGGAGTTCGCGGCTCGTACTCGGAGTATACGCACACTGTGGTTGTAGTAGCACTAAACCAAAGACTTAGCAATGTTGTTTAGGTGGAAGTGATTAAAAAATGAATTGCATAGCATATAGTGCATATGGTTGTGTTTTGTTGTGTTGACTGCTGTGTGGTCCTTCTTTTCACTTCTTGAGCTAGTGAGCTCATCACGTGTGCACCTCTTTTAGATGATTTCTGGTCATCAACTTTGAAGAACGCAGGTTGGGCCCCGGTTGAATTCCCTGAAGAGGATTGGTGCATCCCCGATGAATTAGAGCATGCCACGGATTGCTCGTGCGAGGGCTATGCTGCGGGACCGCAATTTTGATACCGAGCTGAGCTTTAGTTTTGATACCTAGCTGAGCTTTACCTTTTGATACCGAGCTGAGCTTTACTTTTGATACTGAGCTGAGCTCTACTTTTGATACCGAGCTGAGCTGTACTCTTTGTGTTTTTGATAATCCCTTTTGTGTACTTGATATGTAAATTGTATTCTTTCGTGTAAATATCATGCCTGTGGGCACACATGTACTTACTATGTATTACAATTTGGGTATCAAGTATAATAGAGATATTTACAGGTAAATTAAGTCTTCCACTGAACTGTTGAACATTTTCTTAGTCGTGTGTATGCTATGGTTGAATACTGTATCAGATGATCCTAGCAGGTTTGGGTTAGCTGGTGTTAAGCCGGTCACTGGCCCGGTTCTGTGTGAACGGGGTGTGACACCTGCCCTCTCTTCTCTCTCTCCCTTCATCTTCATGGTGAGAGGGAGGTGGCTTGAGTCGCTTGCTTAACATCGGCCTCACACCATCATATCACCGCTTGGAGATACATGGAGGCCTATTTTGCAAGGGTGTAAAATTCATCATTTGAGATGGGAGTTTTGATGACGGTCCAATTTGGGGATTGGGATCATGCAAATGGGGTTTGGAGTCACCACCAAGGGTTATGGAACTAGGATCACGGGGTGGGCTCGATTCCTGAGAAAAGGGCCAAAAATTTGGTATGGTCTAGAGATTTAGGTTAAGTATCAAGTTATAGAATTGGGAAGGTGTTAAGCACCCAATCTGCCCGGTTCAACCGGTCTTCTTACTAGATGCTTGAGAACGAATATTTTCCATAATTATTACATTCCATATGTATGGAAAATTTATCACACATATATACATTAATTGAATTCAAACTATTATATACACTAAAATGAGGCTTATTAGATGTCTACATTACACTTGAATGGGGAGAGAGATTATACCTGAATTTGATCCCTGTTTCGCGTTAAGAGGGGTGGGCCCCTGGTTGGTACCGGCTTAGACTGTCTTTCATGTTCTCCTGGATCAAGGGAAGATGGTCTTAATCTCCAACTTCCTTCCTTGAGAGATTTTGATTGTGATGGTATCCGGACAGAGTTCTAGCTAGGAATGGTTGCTTTCAGATTTGGAGTCAGATAGAGCTTCAGCTTGGAAGACTATTTCCAGATGTGGATTTGGACAAAGCTTTGGCTAGGGAAGGCTATTTTTGGGCTTGGGATGAGGTGGCACTCTGCCAGAGCTTCAGATGAGTATAGGATAAGGGAGGGCTAGGCTGAGGTGGCACTTCGGCAGAGCTTCTACTGGGAATGGCTATTCTTAAAAAGATTCCAGGGACACTCGGACAGAGGTTCGGCTAGGAAAGGTTATTTCTGGGCTTGGGATGAGATGACACTCTGGCAGAGCTTCCGCTAGGAATGGCTATTCCTAGAAAGATTCTAGGGACACTCAAATAGAGGTTTGGCTAGGAAAGGCTATTTCTAAAAAAAAACAAGCTGACCTAAAAATGGATTTAAGAACTCCAAAGTCCCGAAGAACACTTTGAAGATCCGAACAAAGTTTCAGACTTTAACAAAGATCTCTTCGTAGACCCGAAGAACCTCAAAAAAGGGGGGTTTCTATCTCAAAAAAGCTCAAGAATGCTCAAGAACAGTCAAGAAGACTCAAGAACACTAAAGAACACTCAAAGGAGGTGGGTCAAGAACATAATATTTTTGGCTGAAAATTGGATCTAACTTAAGGTTTTAGATTGAAACTCTTCAAGATCCCGAACACTTCGAAGATCCGAATGAGTTTTCGAATCTTGATGAAGATCGCTCCAAAGATCAGAAGAAAATCAAGAGGGGGGAGGGGAGGAAAGTTTCACTTTGAAAGGGATTCAAGTGTCTATTGGTGTCTTTTTTCTAAGGGAGAGGGGGGATATTTATTGTTTTTTTCAACCAAGTAGGAGAGGGAAATCCCTTTATCCAGTGGACAAAAGGGTGGCTCTTGCCTAAAGTGAAGAGATAAGATTTTTGTCCAATGGGTAAAAGGGGGGTTGAAGGCAAAAATGGGTGGGGAGGGCTTTTGTCCAGTGGGTAAAATGGGGTTTTCAGAAAAATGGGAGTAGAGAGAAATTTTAGCTTGGAGAAAGGTGATTTCCAGAAAAGCGGGAGGAGAAAGAAAGTTTAAAAAAGGTAGTTTTTTGAATAGCGGGAGGAGAGAAAATTTTACTAGATAAGGTAATTTTTGGAAAAGTGAGAGGAGGGAGAAAATTTTATCGAAAAGGTAGTTTTCAAAAAGCGAGGCGAGAAAATTTTGCGGAAAATGTAGTTTTCAAAAATCGAGAGGAGAGAAAATTTTGTTGAAAAAATAGTTTTCAAAAAAACGAGAGGAGAGAGAAAATTTTACCAGAAAAGGCAGTTTTCGAAAAAGGGAGAGGAGAGAGAAAATTTTGTAAGAAAAGGTAATTTTCAAAAAAGCGAGACGAGAGAGAATTTTATCAAAAAAGGCAGTTTTCGAAAAAGCATGAGGAGATAGAAAATTTTGCTAGAAAAGGTAGTTTTCAGGAAAGCGAGAGGAGAGAGAAGGTTTTGCCGGGAGTGCGGGTGATGTCACAGGTGCGTGAATGCATGGGTGTGCGGGCCTTGTGCACGGTGTGCTGGCCATGTGTGCTTGGTGTGCAGGCCATGTGCATGGTGTGCGGGCACGGTGTGCAGGCACAGTGTGCATGGTGTGTGGCTGGGGCCTGCACACTATGCGACAGGGACTGCACATTGTGCGGCAGGGCCGCGCACAGCGTGCAGCAGGCCCATGCACAGTGTGCGGTGGGGCAGCGCATAGCGTGCAGCAGGCCCACGCACAATGTGAGGCAGGCCCTCGCACAGCGTGCGGCGGGGCCACGCACAACATGCAGCAGGCCGGCGCACAGCGTGCGGCAGGCCCGTGCACAGTGTGCGGCAGGCCCGTGCACAGGTGTGCGGCGAAGTTGGGCTTGGCTGGGTTGGCTAGGCTGGTTGGCTTGGCTGAGCTAGCTGGCTTGGCTGGGCCAGCCGGGCCGGTATGAGCGACATGCGTGCGAAAAAATGTGATTTTTTGGGAATGATTGCCAGAGATCCGTCGGTCTAATTTTGGCGTACTATATATCATCAGAATCGTATTTTTGAGTACTATTCATCTGTATGGTCATCTTAACTAGATTCCTTCATATATGAAAAGTCAAAATTGGACCCCTTCCCTCCAGCACAGGGATTTCTACGGTTTCAGACCCGGGAGTGTTTTGGGGTTATCTGGGTAGGTAGGTGATGAATTTTAGGTTGTTTGGGTCAGGTGAGGGATTTTTCCAGGTTTCCAACGGGACTGTCCGTGTGCTCGGCATATGTGTGGGAAGACACGACATACGTGCAAAAAAACATGATTTTTTGGGAATGATTGCCGGAGATCCATCGGTTCGATTTTGGAATATCATATATCATTGGAATTGTATTTCAAAGCATTATTCATCTGTATGGTCATCTTGATTAGATTTCTTCATATATGAAAAGTCAAAATTAGGTCTTCCTCTCTCCCGTGCTGGGATTTCCAGGGTTTTGGGCAGGAGAATGTTTACATCAGCATCTCTGTTGGTCGAAAGTTGGAAGTTGCATCCAAGATCCATATTTCATCATAGCCAGAGGAGGGTGACAAAATTGGGTGTCTATACCATCCTTTCAGAGGAAGAAGTGTGTATACAAAACAGAGGATAGCACAGAGGATGATGGTTTGTATCTATTGTGCTTTTGAACGATTGCAATGGGAAGGCTTGTGAAGGTGGTCAAAGATGTGGCTGAGGTACCAGGATGGCATCCCTCAACAGGCTCGAAAAGTTAGACATCATAGAAAAAGGATTGAGTAGTCTCCATCAATCTTCACTCCTCAGAAAGTTCAGCTTCCAAGAGCACGAGATTGATCAGCTGGTATTCATGAAGAAACGAGCACCTATCTAGAGGAACCATGATGCCACTAAAGAAATAGCAGCAACTTTCTCAGAAGGCAAAGAAGGCCCTTTGCCACATCTCCTCATCCATCAAGCCACTAAACTACTTTTGAACTGGACAAGCATTGGAGAAAACTTCAAGTTTGCTCATGCTTTTGAGTCAATCAGCCTGATTACCCCTAGTGAAAGCATCAAGCCAGTTATCGAGTCTATTGTTTATGACTCTATGTCAATCTCCCCTCTTGAGAAGAGTCTAGAGTCCTTGTATGACAAGTCTGTTACTCCTTTCATGAAGGAAATTTCTGATTCCGAGTATGACTTACCTCCTTTGTCTAATGATGATCTTAATAAATATCAAGAGTTAATAAAAAATGCAAATCAAAGAAAGCCCAACCCATCTATGAGGATACTTGAGTTATTAATCTAGGAATTGACTAATGCCTTTGAGAGGTAAAAATTGGCACTACCCTTGATGACGAAGAAGCAGAACGGATGAGTAATCTTTTAAAGGAATTCACTGAGGTCTTTGCTTGGTCTTACGAGGATATGCTTGGTATCGAACCCAACATTGTGCAGCATCGATTGTCAACTTACCTTGAGACAAAGTAGGTAAAACAAAAGCTCCGAAGAATGTGGCCAGAATGGAGTGAGAAGATCAGAGAAGAAGTTGTGGGGCAATGGCATGCAGGTTTCTTACAAGTGGTGAAGTACCCACAATGGTTGGCCAATATTATACCAGTATCGAAGAAAGATGGAAAGGTACAAATGTGCGTAGACTACCAAGATCTTAACAAAGTAAGCCTAAATATGACTTCCTATTACCTCACATTGATGTATTGGTGGATAATACGGTAGGGCATGCTTTATTATCATTCGTGGATGGATTCTCGAGATACAACCAAATAAGCATGCACCTAGAGGATCGTGAGAAAACAGCCTTCACCACTCCATGGAGAACCTATTGTTACAAGGTGATGCCTTTTGGATGGAAGAACACCGGGGTGACCTATCGAAGAGCAGCCACGACCATATTGCATGACATAATGAACAAAGATGTGGAAGTCTATGTGGCGACATGATAGTAAAGTCTAAAAGATCGGCGGGCATGTTCCCGTATTAAGAGATTCTTTGAAAGAATTAAGAAGTATCAGCTGAAGTTGAACCCTCAGAAGTGTGTATTCAGGGCAACGGAGGGAAAGTTGTTAGGCTTCTTGGTGAGTGAAAGAGGCATTGAAGTAGACCCTATCAAGATCAAGGCAATTCAGAAAATGCCCACGCCTCAGATTGAGAAGAAAATAAGAGGATTTCTAGGTCAGATCCAATATATTAGAAGATTCATAGCTCAATTGACTACAATCTGTAAACCAATTTTTAAGCTACTGAAGAAGGATCAGCCTATGAAATGGAATAACCAATGCCAACAAGCCTTTGACAAGATCATAGAGTACCTTATGAACCCATCAGTATTGACACTGCAAGTGGAAGGAGAATCACTTCTGTTATACCTATTCATGGGAGACTATTCCATGGGCTCTTTGCCAGCACAGAAGGGAACAAAAAATGGGGCATAGCACGCCATATATTACCTCAGCAAGAAGTTTCTGGAATATGAGACCTGATACACATCTTTGGAAAGAACTTGTGCTGCATTGATTTGGGCAACTAAAAGGTTACGACACTATATGGTTTCCTATCCGGTGCATTTGATCTAAAAGATGGATCCCATCAAATATCTCTTCGAGAAACTAGCCTTAATAGGAAGGATGGCCCGTTGGTTGCTTTTGCTATCAAAGTTTGACATCACCTATGTTACTCAGAAATCTATCAAGGGGCAAGCCATAGCCGATCATTTGGCTACTCACCTCACAGAAGATGGAAGATCCTTAGATGATGCCTTTCTCAATGAAGGAATCGTACCGGTAGAGGAGAAGATACAATTAAGGAATAGCAGTTATTCTTTGATGGAGCAACCAATCAGAAAGGATGTCGTGTCAAAATATTGGTTGTCACTCTTGACGGTCTTTATTTGCCTTCATCATTCCACATGGACTTCCCATGTACCAACAACATTGCTAAGTATAAAGCTTGTGCTTTGAGACTGAAAATGGCCCTAACCATTGGGGTTAATTCATTGTCATCTGTCAGACACAGGGAAAGTGAAAAACTAGAGATGAGAAGCTAAAGTCATATCAAGAATATCTGGAAGAGGTGATTAAACACTTTGAAAAAATTTCATTCGAATACTTCCAGAGGGATAATAACAAGTTTGCTGATGCCCTTGCAACTTTGGCTTCTATGGTAGAGTGTAATCCTATGGCTTGAGTCCGACCATTCTTGGTAGAACAAAGAAGCAGGCCTATTTATCAGAATTCAGTGAACTCTCTCACTGTGGATGGTCGGTCTTGGTTCACTCACATAGTGGATTTCATCAGGGAAAGGAAGTATCTAGTTTAAGCAAGCGATAGAGAGAAGAAGTTTACGAGAAGATATGCCACCAGTTTATTACCCAAGAGGATCTATTATACAAGAGATCCCATGACAGAATACAGTTTTTGTGTGTAGATGAGGAACATGCTACAACTATCATGGAAGAAATTCATCTAGGTCTTTGTGGACCCCACATGAATGCCAAGATGTTATCTCGAAGATCCTCGGCTAGGATATTATTGGAACACAATGGAAGCAGTTGCATGGACTTTTTAGAAAATGCCACAAGTGCTGAATGTTGCTAACACCATAAATATCACCTTGCCAAGATTGCATTCGCTCAGTTCACCTTGGCCATTCTCCACTTGGGGCATTGATATCATTGAAAAGGCCAACCTAAAGCATCCAATGGCCACGAGTTCATCTTGGTAGCCATTGATTATTTCACCAAGTGGATAGAAGCTCAGGTCCTATATAGTCCTCACATACGCTAAGGAGCCAAATTCATCCAAGAAAACATCATTTCCGATGTGGAGTACCTCAAGAATTGATATCAAATCAGGGATCTCATTTTTGGGGCAAGATCGATAAAATCTGCATAAAATTCAGTATCAGAAGGCATTGCTCTACCACTTACAAGCCACAAACCAATGGGGGATAAGCAACTAACAAAATATCAAAGTCATTTTGTAGAAAATGGCAGAAACACATAAGATTGGGCTGATAAGTTACCCCCTTTCCTTATGGGCATCTTTGGACTTCTATATGATCCTTGAAGGCAGCCCTTTCTCTTTGGTATATGGGGTTGGCGGTTCTACGTGAAAATCCCGGTATCATCCTAAGGGGGCTTCTTAATAGTCGCTATCTAAAGGAGAGTGGGTGAAGGCCGGACATGGCGAGCTCAATTTTCTTGATGAAAGGCACATGAAGGCCATGGATAATCGAAGAAGTATCAACGAGAATGGCTAGGGCCTTTAACAAAAATGTAAGCCCATACATAGAGGTGGGTGAACTTGTTCTTTGGGAACAAAGAGCCCCAATTCATGACCCAAGAAGAAAATTCAGGCCCAACTGGAGTGGCCTATTCGCTATTAAAGAAATTCTACCAGGGCAAAGCTGTGAAACTCGTAAACCACAACGGTGAAGAAATACTCGGACTGGTTAACATGGATCAACTCAAGAAATATTATGTCTGAAAGGGTGAATAGCCTAAACTACGTCAGACCTGATTCCTTTTGACGGATACGTGGGCAACTTGACATGTGCAAGTGTGGTCTCAACCATCTAAGGCAATAAATCGTCTCCTTGATTAATAATCAAAGTACCTTAAAATATCATCATAGTTTGTGTCCCCCAAGAATCACCATTTGGCATGAAAGGCCATTAGGTATCTATCATCCACCCATTCGTCCATCACTTCTTATCCAGGATTCTATCCCTCAAGAATCGCTATTTGGCATGCAAGGCCATTAGGTATCTGTCATTCACCTATGGTACGCCCATTCCTATCTAGGATTCTATCCCTTAAAATAAAATTACCACCCCGGGACCGGTTTATCATGGCTAGTTTATTCTCCACCCTTGATCAGTCAAAGTCAAAAGAAAAAAGAAGAGCTTGATGCAACAGTGGTAAAGGCTTGTTTGAATCATTATCCAATGAGTAATGCTTTGATAAATCATCATATCTCGTTGTTTGTATTGGCTTCAAGAAAATTCATGGGCTCGTTGGATAAGACAATGAGGAAATGGACCTTGGACATAAAAATGAGGGCACTAGGATTGCTAGAATCTATGAATGTGTCATTTCTTGGTCGAGTTGGATGTGTGAAGCTACATCACCGATTACTCCGACAGGTGCCTCAACACTGGGATGCTAACCTGTATGTATTTCGGTTTTGATTAGCGGAGATTAGCCTAAATCTTGAAGAATTTTGGGTTTGTATGCTATCTCCACCCAAGGCGATTTGTTCAACCCTCTTTAAGAAAAAGGGTTAGAAAATTCAGGATTTATTAGGATAGAAAGAAGAAGAAGTAAAGCGGTTTGTCGGTATGGGAAGATCAAAATTTTGAAGGTGGCTCAGATCTTCATCCCAAAATCTACCAATGGGGGTATCCATCGGCGATCCTTGGATGCTTATTTACTTTGCATGATAGCTCATTATGTTCTCTGCACTCTTGGGCATGGTGCACCATCTGTTCTGATTGAAGTAGTAAAAAAATTGAAGAAGGGAGGTGAAATCGTCCCTATGGTTCTTGCTGAAACGTTCAAGGGATTTGATGACATAACCTATGGCCATAAAATCGGACTAGATCATTATCAAGGAAGTCCTACTATTTTTCAGATTTGGCTACTCAAGAAACAAAAGCTCACCATACCATTAAGGGGAAACCCATTCGGAGTTTTTTGTTACCGGGATAAGAGAGAAGTTCTAAAATTCGACCTTATCACCGATTGGAAGAAGTACTTGCAGAAAAGGACTGTACAGGATATTGTATGGAGGTGCCTAGGGAAGCCACATGAAGAATTTCTGATGAAGACCCCTGGCCACAACTATGTAAAACTGATGGGATTGACACACATGTCCTTTTATTTGCCTATGTACATCAGGCGACAATACGGGCTCAAGGAGACGGACCCAGAAGAGTTAGTGAACTTTCACCCACCTCAAGAATTGTCTCCCCACCTTGTTATTCACCTATCCCATCTGTGATAGGAAAATTGTCCCTCTTTTCATGTAATTCACGTGGTAATGGAATGAGGAAGTATTTGGATTTTCGTGTTATCCCGGTTATTCTAATTATGACTTGAGTTATGGAATTGATTGTGCCTAAGCATTGCAAACAAAAAAAAAAAAAAAAAAAAAAAAAGATTTTCTTTGTGCCAAAAGTAAGTTTTCATTGAGATACTTAAATAAAACAATGAACAAACAAGGGGAGGGAAAAAGAAAAAAGAAAAAGAAAGAAAATATCCATGTGTTTGTGTTTGCAGGAAATACAGGAACAAATCCCTATGGGTCAAAAGCTATCATCTAACCATACTCTAAACCATCCTCATGAAGCACCAGGGAGTCTATAGATGCTACTCCAACCTGCTCTAGCCTCTAGGTCAGGCCCTCAATCAGTGCACCTCGCACAGGCTATAGTGCATCCTCCTAATCTCAACATAGACCTCTGGGGAAACCTGAGAAAGAGCATATCAGCAAACGAAGTCAAGAGTTAATTGGAAAATGATTAGAAACTCACATAATCATAAGGAATAGGCCCAAGGGAAGCGTCTACATCTATGTTTGGCTCCAGAAGATGAGGAAGACTGGGGTTGGCCACATTGGGATAGGTCCAAGCAGGGAAGCCATGAAAAGGGACATTAGCAACCTTGAGAGACCTACTGGCACTGGTAGAGGGCCCTGCTTGTGAAGGATCGATAGCACTGGCATGCGACCGAACAGTAGAAGGATCTACATGTCTCATTCTCCCTTGAAAGAATATCAGTCAAGACTAAAACAAGGGAGAATCTGCAGGAAATACTCAAGAAAGGGCAACATACCATTGGACCATTGGGACCGAGAGGGGTGCACACTGTCTCCTCCTCTAGGAAGGCTCCGTAGTCCCTATCCGGATCAAGAAAGGAGTCCTCCCATACTCCGTTAGCCAAGTACTTCGTCTCATCTTCAAGGATAATCTCTGGACAATGCATAGTGGGTGGAGGAAGACCAGGAGAAGGATGTGGATCGATGTTTGACTATTGGGGTACTACTCTCTCTCCTAAGTACCAGCCATGGCCCCACAAGCCCTGGAAAAGGACTCGGTTCTCAAATAGTTGATGAACCCAGTCGACTCTCAGAATCAAAAAACACAAGGTCATGGAATGGTCTCCAAGTAGCCTACAAAACCAAGGAAGAGTAAGTACAGCATCAAGCGAATAGAATTTAAATATCAAATATGGCATACCTCAGTGAGATCGTTCAAAAGATAACGAGCGGTGGTCCCTTGAGGATGGCGTCCGGCTCAGATCACCTAGTTATCTCCCCATTTTGTTGCCAGGGGGAAGAGGAATGTCTCAGGATTCCTCAATTTAGGGGCTATGGTTCCCAGATGCTCGAAACACCAAGGCTGTTTCAAGAAATCAAAGTAAGAAAATGCAGACCAAATAGTGAAAGAAAATAGATATGAGAAGGAAAGATACTGGATGATGTAGCTTGCCCCTTGAGGCCCCTATCCCCATAGGGCAGTGGGTCCGAGGTGCAGGAGATATGCATAGGTAGCCCCCTCGGTCCAGTATTTACTATGTGAAGATCTTTGAGGAAGAAAGCTAGGCGGATATCTACTCCCTCGGAGGTCCTTGAAGAGGCCGACCTATAACAAGCAGTAGAAGGAACATGCTATCGAGGCGTTACAGGAATCTCCCAGGCTAACTTTCCACCATCGGGCACTAATCTCCCCTAGGCTGATCCATATATGGCCGGCTTTAATGGTGATATCGGTCAGTCTGCAAACTCCCCGATAGTTGGGAATCTTATGGGTAGGGTCATGGTTCTACTCCCAAATGGAATGCCCGTCAAGGCATAGCACATAGGCATAATGGTGATCTCACCAACAGGAAGGTGAAAAGTGTGAGTACTCAGCCACCACCGCTCCATCGGGGCCCCACTAATCTTTGGATTAAACTTTCGGGTCTCTCGAGGGCCAGCCAACATATGTAGGTATCATCAACCATCTCCTTCACACTATGAGGGAGCATCCTATGCCAGGACTGAGCCATGTTTGGGTGACTATAGGAGGACAAGGTAGGCAATTCCTTCCCCTCATGCTAATGGAAATAATAAATAAATAAATAATAAAAGAAAAGAAGTAGCAAAAAGCAAAAATAATACAAAAGCAGGAATAAAAGATAGTCGAACAATGAATGAAATGTAAAGACTTACCGGGAACCCCATATGGAGTTGCATATGTGATTTCGGCTATTGTGAAGGGTTTGCTTGGAATACCAATCGGCCCGACCCTCATCCCTATGGGAAAGACTACTGCAACTCTTGAGCTGAACCTCTCTCAGAGTCTTCCTTTTCCTCCTTTCAGCCATATTTTCAAAAATTGGAAAAATCCCCTAAAACTTTTAAAATTTACAAAAATCCCCAGAAAGTTTTCCAATTTACACAAAAGCCCATGAGAATATCAAATTCTCCAAATATCTCCTCCCTCAAGAACAAGATGAATATCTTCAAGAACTCTAAGAGTAAGATGAAGAACACCAAGAACAAGAGGCAAACTTTAAGAAAAACCAGAGGGTTCCAGGAACTCGCTTCACTCAGAAAAGTTAGAATAAAGAATGAACCGGGGAGGGGACCCATTTTATACAAAAAAAAAAAATTTTAAGATCCCAAATCAAGCATCAAGAATCAAATTCTAAACCAAAAATCAAGAATCAAGGAAAAATGAAGAGTAGACATAATTTACTCGGCGCCAAGCGGCCCAATCTCATTGACTCGGTCCCAAGTGGCCCAGTTGCATTGACTCGACCCCAAGCCGCCCAATCACTTTTATCCGGCCTTAGGAGGCCCAATGTTGTTAACTCGGCCCTAGGAGGCCCTTCTTCTTTGAGTTGAATCCGAGTGGCCTGATCTCATAGATCAAATCCCTGAACTGGCACATGTGAAGCCCAGCTAAGGAAAATCCAAGCTTCAGACATTTTTTTTACTTATTGCAAGATTGGAAGCGGGAAATCCTCTCTTATAACCATCGGTCCCAGTTGTCCATATTGACTTGAAAGACCAAAACGGAGACATTATTTCCCTAAAATTTCACATCTGAAGCAACTAAGGAAGAATCGGGATCAAAATACTAACTTTTTATAGGATTGAAAAAGCGGTGAATTCCTTTCCCCCAATTGGCGCCCAAGTCCTAAAACTTTAGAAATATTATCATTTTCATTTTTTTTAACTCCATCATAACTAAGCAAGATGAAGGTAGTATATTCGGGTGATAAAATGTGGTCATTCTTTTCTTTGTCCTTGATTTGGCACGAGCCTTGGCCAAGAGGGCATACTGTAGACACTTTAAATTTTTTCACCCTCCTCTGGCTATGATGAAATATGGATCTTGGGCGTGACCGACTTCCAACCAGAAGTCTTGATGGAAACATTCCCACCCAAAACCACAGAAATCCCCACGGAGAGAGGATGGTCTAGTTTTAAATTTTCTTATATGAAGGAATCCGATCAAGATGACTATCTGAGATGGGTTGTACTCGAAACATGATATTGTGATATATGATCGTAAAATCGGTGATAGATCTCAGACAATCATCCCCAAAATCACTCCTTCCCATACATATGCGCGCACAAAGCAGTCTCACTAGAAACTGAAAAATTTCCTCACCTAACCAAACACCTAAAATTCATCCCTATCTACCAGATAACCGAAATACTCGGGCCCAAAACCCTAGAAATCCCTTACGGGAGGAAGGGTCTAATTTAACTTTTTATATATAAGGAATCTGGTCAAAATGACTATCAATGGATAGTACTTGAAAATACGATTTCGACAATATATGTGCTAAAATTGGACGATGGATCTCCTAACCTTCCTGGAAAATCACATTTTTCCGTGCTTTATACATTTGGCCAACCGGCCAGTAACCAAGCCAGCCCGTAAATGCTGCTGCTCATATGGTCCCAACTATGCCTTTTTGCCCATAGACCATGCAATGGCCCTTTCACTATGTATATTCGGCACACCCATGTATTCACCCCCATGACATCACCTACACCCCTACCTAAAATTTCTCTCTCCACTGCTTTTTATAAAACTACCTTTTTGACTAAAATTTCTCTCTCCTCCACTTTTTAAAAACTACCTTTTTGGTGAACTTTATCTCTCCTCACCTTTTTTGAAAATTTTCTTTTACGGGTAAACTTTCTCTCTCCTCCCATTTTTTTTAAAAATTTCCTTTTTAACTAAACTTTCTCTCTCCTTGCTTTTCCAAAACTACCTTTAGCTAAACTTTCTCTCTCCTGCTGCTTTTTTAAAAATTACCTTTTCTTGTTAAACTTTCTCTCTCTTCCCGCTTTTTCTAAAACTACTACCTTTTTCGGATAAACTTTCTCTCTCCTCTCACTTTTCCAAAAAACTACCTTTTCTGGCTAAACTTTCTCTCTCCTCTTGCTTTTTTGTAAATCACTTTTTTCCAGCTAAAATTTCTCTCCTTCCATTTTTTCTAAAACCCCTTTTTCCCTTGGACAAAAGCCCTCCCCATCCATTTTGCCTTCAACCCCCTTTACCAATTGGACAAAAATCCTATCTCTTCACTTTAAGCAAGAGCCCCCTTTCGTCCACTAGACAAAGGTTCCCCCCCTCCCATTTGGTTGAAAAAACTAGAAATACCCCTCCCTTAGAAAAAGACACACCAGAGACACAGAATCCCCTTTGGGTGAAATTTTTCCCTCCCCCTCTTGATTTTCTTCTAATCTTCAAAGAGATCTTCGTCAAGATCCGAAAACTCATTCGGATCTTCGAAGTGTTCTTCGGGATCTTGAAGATCTTTAATCCAAATTCTTAGATAGATCCAATTTTTAGCCAAAAATAGTATGTTCTTGAGCCACCTCCCTTGAGTGTTCTTGAGTGTTCTTGAGTTTTCTTGAGTTTTCTTGAGTGTTCTTGAGATAAAAACCCCCACTTTTTGAGATTCTTCGGGTCTACTAAGAGATCTTTGTTAAGATCTGAAACTCTGTTCGGATCTTCAAAGTGTTCTTCGGGACTTTGGAATTCTTCAATCCATTTTTAGGTCAGACCATTTCTTTTTAGAAATAGCCTTTCCTAGCCGAACCTCTGTCCGAGTGTCCCTGGAATATTTTCAGAAATAGCCTTTCCCAGCGGAAGCTCTGTCGAAATGCCACCTCAGCCTAGCCCTCCCTTAGCTTATCCCCAATAGAAGCTCTGTCAGTGCCACCTCAGCCTAGCCCTCCTTAGCCTATCCCAGCGGAAGATCTACTAGAGTGCCACCTCATCCCAAGCCCGAAATAACCTTTCCTAGTCGAACCTCATGCATTTGTCCCCGGAATATTTCTAAAATAGCCATTCAGTGGAAGGTCTACTAAAGTACCACCTCAGGGCTAGCCCTCCCTTAGCCTATCCCCAATGGGCTACTTTCTGAGTGCCACCTCATAAGCCCAAAAATAGCCTTCCCAGCAGAAGCTATATCCGAATCCCAAAACTAGAAATAGCCTTCCCTAGCAGAAAATCATCCAGAATCCAAATCTAAGCGACTATTCCTAGTGAAAACTGCTGGATTCCATCACAATCACATCTCTCAAAGAAAGGAAGTTGGAAAGGGCAACACCATCTTCCCCAGCCCGGAGAACACGAAGATAGTCCAAGCCTATACCAATCAGGGGCCCACCCCTCTTAACCCAAAATAGGGGTCAAATTCAGGTATAATCTCTCCCCTCATTTAAGCATAATGTAGATATCTAATCAGCCTTGTTTTAGTGTATACAATAGTTTAAATTCAATTAATGTATATATGTGTGATAACTTAGCTATACATCTAGAATAATAATAATTATGGAAAATATTTGTTCATAAGCATCTACCAAGAAGATCGATTGAATCAGGCAGATTGGGTGCTTAACACCTTCTCAACTCTGTAACATGACACTTACCCTAAATCTCTGTACTAGACCAAATTTCGGGCCTTTTTCTTAGGAATCGAGCCCACCCCTGGGTCCTAGGCCCATAACCCTAGGTGGTGACTCCAAACCCCATTTGCATGATCCTTATCTCTAAATTGGACCATCATTAAAACCCCCGTCTCAAATGATGAATTTTACACTCTTGCGAAATAGGCCTCCATGTATCTCTAAACGATGATATGGCGGTCGGGGCCCATAAGCGAAGCACACGACTCAAACCCCTCCCCTCACATAAAGGTGAAGAGGGGAGAGAGGATGGGGATCCATCTCTAGCCCTACCCTCACACCTGTACTTCTGTTATTTGACTCAGGAGCCTTACATTTGTTCGTGTCATCGGCATTTGTAAAGAAGATGAGAATTCCACCTAAGGGACTGACTCAATGTTTGGATGTGAGCACCCCTACAGGAAGTGTAGTGGGTTTGAACTATATTTATAAGCCTTGTCCAGTGATCATATATTTTGAGTTGAATGCTCACTTGATCGAGTTGAATATGACCGACTTGATGTGATTTAAGGAATGGTGGTTGTCCACATACAAAGCCATGTCCTATATGAGAAGACTATCATTTTAGACCTCATGATGATGATGATGAGTTTGTGTTCCAAGGGATAAGCTCAAGAAACCCAAAAGGTTGTCATATCCGCCTCCGGATGAAGAAGCAAGCGAACAAGGGATGTCAAGGTTACTTAGCATTGTTATGGATCTTTTAGATAAAGATTAGGCCATTGGGAGCTAAATGTGGTGAGGAATTTCCTTATGTATTCAGATGACTTGATAGGTTTGCCCTGGACCGTGGGGCGAGTTTGCTATAGACCTACTCCGGCTTGGCACCGTGTTAAAGGCCCTTACCATATAGCCCCCAGAGTTATAGGAATTACGGTACAACTTTAAGACCTTGAAGAAAGGGTTCATTAGACCTAGTGTGTCTCCATGGGGAGCTCGGTATTGTTAGTCAAAAGAAAGGCGAGTATGAGATTGTGCATTGATTACGGAGGTTAATAAGCTAATCATCAAGAACCGATATCCTTTGCCAAAGGGTAGATGATTTATTTGATCAATTCGAGGTGCCAAGGTATTCACCAAGATCAAACCTTAGATGGGCTACCACTAGATCGGGATCAAGGATAGTGATGTCGATAAGATAGCCTTGGATCGAGGTATGAACATTATGAATTCTTGTTAATGTCATTTGGGTTGACCAATGCAGGGCACATTTATGGACTTGATGAACGGGTATTCGAATGTCTTAGATAAGTTTGTGATAGTATTCATTGGAGACATTTTGGTCTATTCAAGTGTGTGAGAAACATGTTGTTCACGAGGTTAATCTTTCACTGGTGAGGGAGAAGCAACTCTATGCCAATTCAGTAATTGCAAGTTATGGCTATCACGGTGGCATTCCTAGGCCACATTGTTTCATCAAGGGTATAGAGATTGCCGGCAAAGGGGAAGGCAGTTCTAGAATGGGAGACTCCCAAAGTGTAGGAGACATACATAGCTTTTCGGGATTGGTTTGGGTACTACGGGGGGTTTACAAGAACTTCTCTCGTATTGCTACTCCGTACCCAACTCACACGAAAGGGGGTAAAAATTTTAGTGGTCTAATGCTTGTGAGAAGAGCTTGGAGCTAAAGGGAAAGGTGGTATCAGCCCTTTGACTATTTTGATGGATGCAATTTGGGATGATTGTGCATAGTGATGCCTCAAAATGGGATTGGGTTGTGTTTTCTGACCGGAAAGTCATTG
>CM040973.1:18841786-18855098 GCA_022985045.1 Macadamia tetraphylla
GGACCCCTTTGTTCTACCAAGAATGGTCGACTTCAGCCATAGGGTTGCACTCTACCATAGAAGCTAAGGTTGCAAGGGCATCAGCAAACCGATTATTAACCCTCGAAGTATTCGAATGAAATCTTCTCAATGTGTTCAATCACCTCTTCCAGATGCTCTTGATATGACTTCAGCTTCTCATCTTAGTTTTCCACTTTCCCTGTGTCTGACAGATGACAATGGATGAATCACCGTAAACCTTGATCCTTTTCACCCCAATGGTTAAAGCAGTTTCGAGCCCCAAAGCATAAGCTTCATACTCAAGAATGTTGTTGGTATATGGGAAGTCGAGGCAGAATGATGAAGGTAAATAAATACCTTCAGGAGTGACAAGTAATATTCTCATACCACATCCCTTCTGATTGGCTGTTCCATCAAAGAATAACTGCTATTCATTAACTGTGTCTTCTTCCTCTACCGCGATGATTTCTTCATCGGGAAAGGCATCATCCAAAGATCTTCCATCTTCTGTGGGGTGAGCAGCCAAATGATCGGCTATGGCCTGCCCCTTGATAGATTTTTGAGTAACATAGGTGATGTCAAATTCTGATAGCAAAAGCAACCAACGGGCCATCCTTCCTATTAAGGCCGGTTTCTCGAAGAGATATTTGATGGGGTCCATCTTTGAGATCAAATGCACCAAATAGGAAACCATGTAGTGTCGTAACCTTTTAGTTTCCCAAATCAATGTAGCACAAGTTCTTTCCAAAGATGTGTACCGGGTCTCATATTCCAGAAACTTCTTGCTGAGGTAATATAAGGCTTACTCTGCCCCCCTTTCCATTTCCTTCTATGATAACCAAGAGCCCATGGAATATTCTCCCATGATGATACAACGAACTGGTTCTCCTTCACGGGTGTCAATACCGGTGGGTTCATAAGGTACCCTTGATCTTGTAAAGGCTTGTTGGCATTGGTCATTCCATTCCGTGGGCTGATCCTTCTTCAAGAGCTTGAAAATTGGTTCATAGATTGTAGTCAATCGAGCTATGAATTTGCTAATATATTGATGTGACCAAGAAATCTTTGTATTTGCTTCTCAGTCCGGGGCATAGGCATTTCCTAAATTGCCTTGATCTTGATGGGGTTGACTTCAATACCTCTTTCACTCACCAAGAAGCCCAACAACTTTCCCATCGTTGCCCCGAATACACACTTCTGAGAGTTCAACTTCAGCTGATACTTCTTGATTCTTTCAAAGAATCGCCTTAGTTCGGGAATATGCCCCTGCCAATCTTTAGACTTTACTATCATGTTGTCCACATAGACTTCCACATCTTTGTTCATCATGTCATGTAATATGGCCATAGCTGCCCTTTGATAGGTTGCCCCAGTCTTCTTCAGTCCAAAAGGCATCACCTTATAACAATAGGTTTCCCACGGAGTGGTGAAGGTTGTTTTCTCGCGATCTTCTGGGTGCATGCTTATTTTGTTGTATCCCGAGAATCTATCCATGAATGATAATAAAGCATGCCCTGCCGTATTCTCCACTAATACATCAATGTGAGGTAATGGGAAGTCATCTTTAGGGCTTACTTTGTTAAGATCTCAAAAGTCTATGCACATTCGTACGCTTTCCATTTTTCTTTGGTACTAGTACAATATTGGCCAACCATTAGGGGTACTTTACCACTTGTAGGAACCCCACATTCCATTACAACTTTTTCTCTGATCTTTTCACTCCATTCTGGTCGTATTCTTCAGAGCTTCTGTTTTACCGACTTTGCCCTAGGGTAAGTTGGCAATCGATGCTGCATAATGTTGGGGTCGATACTGAGCATATCCTCGTAAGACCAAGCAAAGACCTCGATGAATTCCTTCAGAAGATTACTCATCTGTTCTACTTCTTCGTCATCAAGGGTAGTGCCAATTTTTACCTCTCGAAGGCATTGGTTGGTTCCTAGATTAATAATCCGAGTATCCTCACGGATGGGTTGGGCTTTCTTTGGTTTGCATTGTTTTATTAATTCTTGGTATTTATTAAGATCATCATCAGAAAAAGGAGGCAAGTCATACTCGGAATTAGAAACTTCATTCATGAAAGAAGGAGTAACAGACTCATTATACAAGGACTCTGGACTCTTCTCAAAAGGGGAGATTCACACAGAATCACAAACAACAGATTCGACTACAAACTCGATAACTGGCTTGTTGCTTTCACCAGGGGTAATCAGGCTGGTTGAATCAAAAGCCTGAGCAAACTTGAAGTTTTCCCTAATGCTTGTCCAGTTTAGTAGTGGTTTAATGGCTTAATGGATGAGGAGATGTGGCAAAGGGCCTTCTTTGCCTTCTGAGAAAGTTTCTGCTATTTCTTTAGTGGCGCAATGGTTCCTCTGGACAGGTGCCTGCATCTTCATGAATACTAGCTGATCAATCTCGTGCTCTCAGAAGCTGAAATTTCTGAGGGGTGAAGATCGATGGAGACTGCTCAATCCTTTTTCTATGATGTCTATCTTTTCGAGCCTATGAGGGATGCCAACCCGGTGCCTTGGTCACATCTTTGGCCACCTTCACGAGCCTTCCCATTGCAATTGGTTCGGGCACAATACATACAAACCATCATCCTCTGTGCTCTCCTCTACTTTGCATACACACTTCTTCCTCTGAAAGGATGGGGCTTGAGCTCATGCAACTCTCAGGCTCTTGGCTCTTGGCTCTTATAGGAGAGAGCAAATGAAACCTTTCAAATAAGTGGGAAGCGACAGACTCCAAGTGAGCCTTATCTTCTTCTCCCATTCTCTCTTCATGAGAACTCGAGGACTAGGTGCCTTCTTTGATTGGATCAATGTTGTAGGATCATCAGAGGAAGACCCAGTCTCAATCAGTGCAATTTCTACTATCCCAGTGATGCAACTATCTTGGTCACCTTCTTTGACTAGCATTTTTCGTTGTTCCACTTCATGAGTCACCCAATTGAACTCGTCTTGGAAGAAAATTTCAAGTCCTGGTTGCATCTTAGAGGCGGTCTCATCAAACCATGGCTCCACATTTCCACAAAAGGGAAAATCATTTCCTTCTTTCACAAAGTACCCATTGAGAGTAGGGTAGTAAGTGATGGAGATCTTCCTAGTCATCCTTAGCCCTTTTCTCGCCTCTTTGACAGTTGGAGGAGTGTACCCGAGACCATTCTTTCCTTTGTTTATCGCCAAACTAAGCTACTTTGGAACTCCTTGGTGATATTTCCCCAGTCCCATGCCAGGAAAATACTGCATGTTTTTCATCATCTGATTCACTGACGGACTCCAGATGGCTTCATAATTAGTGGGATTTCTTCTTTGGAGCTTTTGGTAATGGTCAGCAAGTGGTGTTTATTTCAAAACCACTCGCTTGCACCTCCTAGTCTTGTTCTTCCCCATTTTCAATGTTGGCCGAGTGTTAACCACTTCAAGATCTCCGCCCACTAAGACCACCTTCCCCTCATGAATATACGTCATTTTTTTATGGAGACTAGAGGACACCGCCTTCGTAGGATGCAACCAAGGCCTTCCCAAGAGCATATTAAAAGCTGTCGGTATATCAATAACAAGGAAATCAACATCAAACTTCACCGGGCCAATCTTTATAGCAAGGGTAATGATGCCTAGGATCTTCCTCTTGGTATTATCGTATGCCCTTATGGTTTGGGCGGTTAGCCTCATTTCTTCCAAGTTGACACCGATACCCTTTGCTGATCTCAATGGCAGCACATTCAAAGCAGACCCATTGTCAACAAGAACCTGGGGAACCACTTTGTCAAGGTATTCAACTGTAATGTGGAGAGCCCGATTGTGTTGGGTTTCCTTAGGAAGCTCAGAATCCAAGAACATCAGAGATTGCACTGCATATGTTGCTCCTACTATATGTGTGAGGTGCGTCAAATTTATCTCGATCCGCACTTGCACATTAGCGAGAGACCCTAGACGCTTCACAGACAAAGGGGATGCCATCAACAATCCCCAAATAGAGACGTTTACCTGGGATTTCTTGAGATGAGCTAAGACTGGGTTCTCTGGCTCTTTCTTTATGCTGCTAGTTTCGGCCTCATTAGCCCTTGGCTGCTCTACCACTAGGGCCTTGCCCTTATAGTCTTTCCCACTTCTAGTTTCCATCACATTGATTGGTTTTTTCACAATAATCTCGGTGGGATAACTATCTTCATCATCACTGTTGGTTAGGGTGATTCTCCCCACCATAGAATCATCTTCTTCTGATTCTCCGTCCCTACATGGGATGGGAAGTCAAGGACCTGCACAAATATCCACCGCCTCGCTCGTAGCTTCTGACCGCATTAGAAAGCTATTGAACGCAGCGTCATCGCTTTTGATTGTGTCATCTCGTTCTATTTCCTCCAGATCATCCAATTGCTCTCAGTAGTAAAGATCACTAACGATTACTTTCCCCAACATTTTGTCAATTTCTTCTACCCTTTCCTGGATCCTCATTGTGTTGGAATACACTTCACATAGTTTTTCTTCCAACTCAGATGTGGAATACTGTTAGTCCATATAAACTTACGTCAGCTCTCCAGATTCCCCCTCATTTTCTGAATCTGATGTAGAATCATCTCCCTCCATGCATAGGGAAGGGTAAATGCCACTTGTTGGATCAGCTGTTAGGTCATCATTGCTAATGGCATAGACTGAAAACATGTCGGATGTTCCGTGAGTAATTTTTTGACAAATCATCATAATCATTGTACCAAGGCCCTTGGTAGTCATCCCAACGGGATACCCATCATCCTCTCAAGAATCGAGTCATCTCCATCCTTCTCATCTTCATTTTCTTCCTCATCATCATCGCCATCATCCTCTTTTTTTTGATTTCACTCCCTTGATTCCTCATCGATTCCTCAGACCATCAAATTCTTTGGGATCCAAGCACTCATAGTATTCAGAGTGTATTGACTAGTCCTAACTCATCATATTAGCCAATGTGGTTGGTCCTATCATTGCTAGCTCAAGTTGGACCAGTCTTGACTCATCATCATTTGTGTCACCCTTTTGTGGATTAAGGAAGTGTATTCTTTGATTTGCTCCCCTATAGCCAATGTGGTTACCGCCCGAGAAGATCAATTGTAATCTCTTCAATTACCTTTGGATTGTCTTAAGTTATAGCAAACTGAATTAGAGAAGTGGGATCACTCTCGCTCTTCCCTATCGCATTTATCAACCTATTGATGATGTCATTTTTGGGGAATTTGGTAGAAGCATATCCTTCCGTACCCATCCATCCATCCTTCTTTTGGGTTATAAATGTAACCTTGAGAATGGGATTGGTATGAGGGTGATGAGGGGTATGAAGTGGGATGGTATGAAAATGATGTAATGTGAGAGGTAGGATATGAAGATTGGGGGTGATAGGATGAAGAGGTTCCTCCACTTTGATGGTGGGGAAAAGGTTGATGATATGGCAGGGGCTGATAATATGGTGGAGGCTAGTAATGTGGCGGAGACTGGTAATAGGTGTGGTGGATTCTTCTGATAGAGGGATGGACGGGGCCCCTAATCTTCTAACTCTTCCTCCGATGATTCTCTTCTAGGGGTTCTTATGATTCCAGCCCCTTTTACTCATGATTTTCCTATAAGCGGGCATTCATATGATTCTTCCGAGCTCTAGGCACAATGAGTTGAGTAGGGTCACTCTCAGTAGTTTCTTCATCCAGATTGTTCACATGATCGAGGAGTGGATTGGTATTGACATTGGGAGGCTGCTTGATTTTGACCTCAATGGTTCCATTGTCTATCAAGTTCTAAATTGCATGCTTTAAATCCAAACATCTTTCAGATTATACCCCTTCCGAGGGGGTAGGCACAATACTCATGATCCCTATACTAAGTGGAGGAGGGTTGCGATCACTCTTGGAACCATTGTCCCTAGCAATCCTTATTTTTTGACTTCTCATATGTGGCCATTATAGGCATTCCGATCAGAAAGTTGTTTTGGGTGAGGAGCCTTCTAGGTGGGTACATCCGCTTGTATTGTGAAGGATGTGAAGAAGTGGCTAGAGACCATACTTTTCGCACTTACCATATTAGTTTCGGACCCTTCCCCTGCTCAAAGGGTGTTTTACTTGCATCTTAGGAGGATCCTTGATACTAGGCCCTCTCAGATTCTATTATCCAAAAAAGGGGGCGGTGGCTATCAAGACATCAAAAGTTTACAAATTCAAAGTAAAGAACATCATAATAGGGCTTTGACAAGTTCTCTACTAACATCTCTACCCCCTCGTTTCAAGGCCTACCCGCCATCTTGGCAGCCTTGTCTCTAAATCTCATCAAGATGGCGATGAACCCTTTCTTTGGCTGCTGCCCCAACATCTAAAGCTCTTGACATTTCACATCCACCGAGTATTATAGGAGTACTGTTTGGTGAAGGTCTTCACTACCACTACCCAATTTTGGGTTTGTGGTGACTAAAACCCGTGAACCACCTCGGCTGGTCCCGATAGGGTTAACATGAAGGCTTGCCCCATCGTTATTTGCAAGTTGCCACGACTTGGAGAGGGAGGAAGACCTTGAGATGAG
The DNA here is from genome assembly GCA_022985045.1 of Macadamia tetraphylla. Taxonomy (NCBI): domain Eukaryota; kingdom Viridiplantae; phylum Streptophyta; class Magnoliopsida; order Proteales; family Proteaceae; genus Macadamia; species Macadamia tetraphylla. The sequence goes on from CM040973.1 coordinate 18,848,329, forward strand.
CCTTGGGGTCTCCACCCATCATCTATCACCGCCACTTGAATTTCTAGAATTCTTGCCCGTAAAAAACTCATTTTCCAATCCACTACTTGGCCTTCTCGAGCCTTTTTGCTTGAATCATATTCTCCAACTTTTTTAACTTCTCTTTGAGCTTCCTTTTTTCTCTGCTTTGAAGGCTCAAAGCTTTGTGTGTAAATTTTTTTTCTTCATCTTCGATCACCCTAGGAGGAGGGCCCCTAGAATAGGCCCCCCCTGACCATTGGGATGGGTGGGGAAGATCCTCTCGTTGGCGAAATGCTCGTTCCCTAAGTCAACTAGGGAAGAATTCTCACGATGACCGAGCTCCATTTTGTCCACATCTCCCATTGCCGAGCCACCTTTCCCCCGGGTACCGGGAGGGTTCAAGAGTATGTAGTATCCGAGAAACCCCTCTTTGACTTCATCCATTTCCAGAAGGTCACCACCGGATAGACCCAGTCTGTTCGGGTGTTTCCATATGGGGTGGATCCATCCCATCGGGCTATAATCACTTGAAGTAAATAATCTCAAGAGATGACAGAGGTGATTCGGATTTGGGCAATCAACCGATCACCCTAATGAGTCCAAAGGGACTCCCGTGAATACTTGAGATGTTGAATTGTGCCAACCAAAAGTGGTATATTTTAGAATTCTTGAATTCCCAACCCTTGTTTACACATTCATTAGATTATCAACCAATGATCCATCCAAAGTTAGTCCTTAATGATAGGAGGCGGATAGGGTTCGGCTCCTAGTCCACCCAATGTCATTGGGGGGACTTATACAAATGGCTCATCGAGAATATTCCCATAAGACATTCCATGTAATAAAGTCATGCTTTCCTTACTTTTTTCCCACTAGGTGTCCTTCCTCTTAAATTTTTTGAACTTCAGACTTGACGGGCTCTGTGGGTTGCCCCCAGTCAGATCCGAATTTTTCCTTGGGGGAGAGATACCTTTATCCAAAAACCCCCTTTAGGAAAGCAATTATTTACTATAGGAATATAGTGTAGGAACATTCCTTTTCAAGACTGCAAACAAGTTCTACGATTAGCTTGTGGCACTCCTAGCTTCTTCATCTATTTTTTACATGATGGGGACACGGTGGATACAATAGGACCGAAAGGATTACTTGACAGATCTATATATGCAAGGTACGTGACCCTTTTGATATACCCAGGTATGAGATCAAGGGGTGACTTCCTTTCCCATTACCGTGACTACACCGAGGTTAAACAATTCCCGGGGGGTGGTGGAACCGTGAGTGATTGTGTGTAAAATTTAATGTAAGGTAACCATCATTTCAATCTCGCACCGTAGTGCCGGACCTCCCAGGGTGCTGGTAAAAGGGTATCCTCATCGCTTGATGACGATTTGATCTCGTAATGTTATAAAGTGTACGAACCTCCCCGAGGGTGCGCTAGCACAAATACAACATCCTCATTGCGATACCTTTCATTCTTGTATAAAAAAAGGGTATCATTTGCTCAGTACTCTCCATGACATGCACCACCTCCCAAAGGGGGCATGGCAGGAGCCCCCGCCAAATGATTTCACTTCAAGCATGATGCATGATGGAAATAAAACAATTACAAACATGGGGTTAGCCAAACATGTTTTCAAACAAATGTGGTGGAAAATGTTCTTGCATTTAAAAGTAGCATCTAGTATTGAAGCTTGAAAACACCCCCAAAGGAGTCACCACGTGAGGGTAGCTTTGAGATGGATCCCCCTGAATACCCTTCTTAAACCCGGTTTGATTACACGTGATCCAGTTTTAAACCCTGCAGACCCAAACCGAGAGGGTTAAGGGTTCCTTATGGACCATGATGGCAAGGGTGACTTTTAACACCACCGGCCATAAGTCCGAGCTGCCGGGGGAGACGGGGACCCAAGCCGTACATGCACATATCATAAGGCCATGTATGGATAAAAGGTATGTAGCGATTTTAAAATACATACGATATTATATCTTATGCCGAGAGGATTCGTAGAGTCAAATTTCCCTCAAAATCCCACTTGGTGACCAATTTTGGGCCCCCGTTCACAGGGCACATCCACCCACCCCAGTGGCCCACCCATGAGGTTACAAGATGCTTTAAAAAATATAAATAGCTATCAAAATTTTTCCTTTTTCTCATTTATGACACTGGCTTGGTGAAAGATTTAAGAGGAGAGAGAAAAGAAAGAGGAAAAAGAAAAAGAAGAAAGGGGGAAAGGGAAAAGGAAGAAGGAATGGATTTAAGCGGGCCCAAAGGGTTGATCTTCCCATTTCGACGCCAAAAGTGATCTCCAACCCGAGATCTACGTTTAGAGGTGAGCAAAGGCTATATTCCCTAAACTTTCACCATACCCAAGTAAAACCATTGATTTGGGTAGTGTTTCTTGAGGTCTTGTAAATCCCCCTTGAGATGATGAATCAAGGTTTAATAGATGGTCTATGTATTGATTTTGAAGAAGTGTTTACAAGGTGGAGGAGCATTGGTGATTTGAAGTGATTTGGGGTTTTGAAGGAGTTCTTGAGCAAAGAAGGTAAGATGGTTTTCCATTCCTTAAATCTAACCTAGATCTAGGTTAGAACCATCTTATGAGACTTTGAATGTGTGGAGAACAGGTTTGAAAATTTCATTTGTTCCCCAAAGGTTGGGGAAGGTTTTGGGAAGAATGACTTTTTTCGCCAAGATCGGTCAACCCGGTGGGCCAAATGGCCCACCGAGGGCCCCACCGAGGGGGCGATTTTGGGCCAATCGACGGCCCAACGGCCACCGAGGGCAAACCTGCCCCCCGGTCTTAGAAGGGCCCCTGGGGCCAAACCCAAAGGGGCCCACCGGGGGACAGTGGGCCAACCGCCTGGCCGGGCATGACCTGGGGCACCCCCCCGGTCATGATGGTGGGAAGGGGTCTGACCCACCCGTGAGGTCTAACGTGATTTTTAGTCCAAATGGACCCAAAATGGATGTGCGACCCTTTTTTAGGATTCTAAACATGATTTTATCACCAAATCTTGTTAGTTTTGACCCTAAAGTGGTGAAATGCTAATCCCATTCACTCATGATAGGTTCACCAAATCTTACCCTTTCCGACCGGATCTCACCGAAGCGTGAGTCTTTGTACACTACAAGTAAGTGGGGAGGACGTTGGCCTTGTCTCAAGGCTTGTTTGGCATTCATCTAATTATATCTAGACTAACCATGTCATCATGCAAATGCTATGGCTTAGCCATTCTCATATTTTATGCCATGTGTGCCGTGGTTTACTTCTCAATGCCAAATGATGATATGCTTATGTGATGAATGTTGACATCATTATGCATGATGCATTAATAGACTAGATGCCGAGTGGGCTTGGAAACGAGTGCTTTGGGGGCCCGTGGAATGGGACACGGTGGCACTATGCAATCATATGATGTCAAAAGAGCATGTTTTAGGATTATCATTTTCCCATGTTAAACCCCTTCCCAACAGGGTTGGGGTTTGGGGGTTACCATTTGGGGAAAGAAGGGTCGCAGCTTTTTTCAACAGGGGGCGGTTGCCCAGTATTAGGATAGTGGCAACCTGGTATATTTAAGAGGGCCAATCGTATGCTTTTAAATTGGAGTCAAGACCTTTAATTTTTGTCATTTACTTTATGTTGAGACCCGGGGTTGGCATGTTTTATTTTTTTGAGTACTCACGGTGGGCCTTCTCCAAAGACTATGGGCGACGGGATGGAGTTCGGGCCTTTCCCGGGGTATACGCCGACCGTGGTTGTAGTAGCACTAAACCAAAGACTTAGTAATGTTGTTTAGGTGGAAGTGATTAAAAATGAATTGATAGCGAAATGCATATGGTTGTGTTTTGGGGACCCCGGTGGTCCTTCTTTTCACTTACGAGCTAGTGAGCTCACCCCCGGGCACCCTTTTAGATGTTTTTTGGTCATCAACCTAAGAGCAAGGTGGGCCCCACAAATTTCCTCAAGAGGATTGGTGGGTCCCAAGGAATTAGAGCACAAGATGGATTGCTCGTGAGGGCTATGTCAGGACCGCAGTTTTGATACCAAGCGAGCTTTAGTTTTGATACCAAAATGAGCTTTACTTTGATACCAAAATGAGTTTTACCTTTTGATACCAAAATGAGCTTTACTTTTAATAAAAATGAGCTTTACTTTTGATAATGATGAGGATTTGTGTTTTGATAACCTTTTGTGTACTTGATATGTAAATTGTATTCTTTGTGTAAATATCATGCCCAGGGCCCACATGTACTTAATTATGTATTACAATTTGGGTATCAAGTATAATGGGGATTTTACAGTAAATTAAGTCTTCCAGAACGTTGAACATTTTCTTAGTGTGTGTATTTTGGGTTGGATACGACGATGACCCCGGGGATTTTGGGTTTTAAACCCGGGTGTTAACTCGTCAGCCCCGGGCTGTGAACGGGTGACAATGGTGGTATGAGCGTGATGCTCTTTTCCCATCAAAAAGATACCATTAGACCCATAGAATCTATAATAGGAAATGGTATTGGGTTGATATAAAAAAAAAAAAAAAACTTTAAAGAGTTAAAAAAAGGAAGAAAGTAATAAAATGGTTGCATTTAGTTTTTAAATTCATGGCATGCATGAGAGAAAATGAAAGATTAATTAATTGATGTCATTACCCATCGAGTAAAAGTTTAACAAATTTCAAGATAAGGGGCAAAACGAGATTTAAAAAAATTTTCACACAAACACCGATAAACAAATATATATAAATATCAATGATCAAAATTAACAAAATACACCACAACTAAACTACACAAGTATTCAAACATACAAATTCACCACAAACCACCATCAAAACACATCACCCCACAAATAAGTCCATATAGAGAAAGTACAAAGAATGAGAAAAGAAAGAAAATAAAGAAGATCAACAACATGAAAAAGTGAGAAGCGGGTGGACGAGCTAAGTCCTCACCGATCATCCCATCCCATCATCCAATACTACTACTTCATTCACCGAGGTCTAGAGTTAATGTTGAGTCGACGGTCGAGTAGTCAAACCCGAGTTCACCAACACCCTCCCAAATCGGCCAAAATCACCGAAATGGCATTGGCCTGTATCCAAGTCCTGCCCCCGAGAAAGGAATTTCCAAAATAGGGCCCCTAGGATGGCCCCAGAAGCACTCTCATCCGTTCTTTTCCCCGATCTTCCCCCCTTCAAAGCCCTATAGTAGACATCATGTCCTCAAAATCATATGCACCCTCGTGGTGGGGCTCTATGTTGTGGGGCCCGCAGCTCTAGTGAAGCCGGATCAGCACCTCTCGACTCATGAGGCACCTCCTCAAGGATGTCCTCGGAATCATCCTCCCACCCGAGGAACATAGTCCTCATCCTCCTCACTAGACCCTCCTCCATGGGAACATCCCCCAAAGGGGCAGCCCTACCCCTCCTCCTCGAGCCCCCCCCTCGAGGTACATCCATAAGAGTGGGAGACCCATCCTCAATAGTTTCCCCCCGTCAAACTTATCCTGGCATCTTCCCTCCTCACCACCAGTCCACCCCAAAGAACTCAAAAACCCCGTGAGGATCCCGCCATATGGAAATCCTCCACCCCGGGTGAGAAGTATGGTGCTCCATGGTCTTGAGGATGACAAGGGAAGCACAAGTGCTCCCCCCCCCCCTAAAGCCTTATAAATGGAGGCTAAAAAGGGCCCCCATGAAGCCCCCCGGTTCCGTGACCTCCCCCGGGGAGCAAGTTGAATCGCCCAAAACGGGCAAACACACGAACCCCCGGAAAAAATGATGTCTCGAATCCGAAGCCTTTTGCCACAGATGGTCTCATAGATGTGGTCCGTGTCTAACTCATGAATGGGCCCATGGGCATTCTTTGGGGGGACTATAGAAAAGGTCCCCTAAGAAATACCCCAAAAAACTATTGGTGTCCACGGTCAAAATGTCCACCCCTTCACCATACTAATTATCGATACTCCCATCGGTAGGAAACCCCCGTTACAAAAGAATCTACGAACCAGGGTTGTAGACGACGGTCTATGTGGAGGATAGACTACCAACCCAATGCGTGAACCTCGCCTAAAGTTGAACCTTTTGGAAGTCATCAATACCACGCCCTTTTCCATCATTACAGACCCCAAAAGGGTCCCCCTTGGTTGTCGCCTCCAGCGGAAGAGTTCCTCATCATAGTCGAAAGGATCAATAGGGGGAGGTTGGGGCACCTCAAGGGGGGGGGGGAACTAGTCCCGACCCTTTTGCTTAGAAGTGATGGTCTTACACCGAGTAGAAGAGGATGGGGGTTCCCTTCCCCTTCGAGAAGACATCCGGCAAGAAAAGAGGAAAGAAGGGAGTAAGGAAAAAGGAATAACAAATGGAATAAATAGATGGGTGAGCAGAAGAGGAAGCCCAAAATCCAATTCTCGCAAAATGAAAATGTGACAAAGGAAAGATAGAGAGTCTATGGATGAAATGTGGTAAGTGACAAAAAAATCATGGAAAATAGAATGTGACAAAAAGTGACAAGTGAGGAATGATAAAAGTCTATGAATGAAATGCCCCTAGTGACAAGACAGAGATTATGGCAAAATAGTAATTTAAAAGGGAAAATAAAGCATGGCAAGTAAAGAATGATAGAAAAAATCCCAATTCTCATTGTGCAAGTTCAATCTAAGGAAAAAAATGAAAACACTCACAATAGAGTGAAGCATGAAGCTTAATGTTCATGGATGAAATGCCATCATCCTAGAATTTAAAATATGCAAAAAAATCTACTATTGTGA